>ML792196.1:184393-208473 GCA_009831015.1 Picea engelmannii
GTGAATATGTATATATAGAGATAATGTATTCATTATTGTGGGAGGTGAATTGTGATGTATGAATGCATTTGGTTATTTGGAGGGGGTTCCCTTATTCTTTAAGGAGTTATTTTGTAACTTATCTATCTTGGAGTTGTGCTCCACGCTCGCATTCTGTACATGGTGTGTACTTTTGTTCTATTATGATATTTTAAGCTTTTGCATCATTACATTTCATTGACTAAAACTCTCAATTAAAAAGGGGAGAGGGTGTTTGCTGAGATTAGAGAATAGTAATAAAGTTAAAGTATTAAAAAGACGCGAGGGTGATAAATAGAGGGAAAGGTAAGATGAAGAAAAAGGATAATGCAAGGATATGCGTAATATTCAGACAAGCCGATGAGTTTAGGATAAGCATGAAATAAATAAGATAAAGTAAAGTAATAAATAAGGTGATGAGAATGAATTGTAAGGGTTTTAAAGAAATAAGACTAGGAAAAGAAAGAGGTTAAAAATAATTCAAGAGGGGTAAAAGGGAATGCAATGTTAGATTAGAGTCAATGGAAAGAATTATAATTGAAAGGATTATAATATTAAGAAGTTAAAAGGATTCATAAATGAAAAGAGAACTAAACAAGTTTATGAAAGGAGATAATAATGATGTTGAGGACAAAGAGACATGAGAAAATAGATGTGAGGAGGGGGACAATAAGATGTGAGGAACATGATCAAATAAATAAGAGAGTACATGGGAAAGGCTTGAGAGAAATCTCATAGAATGAAGACTAATGGTTCATGTGATGAATGGTGGTCTTCCAAGATTGACTAAGTTTGTAGCCATCTTCACAATTAAAGTTATTATGATGTTTCTTGATTTCAAGGGATTCCCAAATGAGATGAGAGGAGAAATAAGGGGATGAGGCCAAGATTTTAATCTGGTCAAAACAAATGAGGTGCTTGGATTTAGAAGAGTGTTTGACAATAACTAATTTGGAAATTCGGTTATGGGTAGTATCGACTATATGCTCTTTCATCCTGGCTTTAAAGGTTCTACTAGTTTGACCTATGTATGACTTTCCATAGGAGCAAGGAATCTGGTAAACCCCCGAGCCAAGCATTGGGTCAGATTTATCTTTAGCAGATTTGAAAAGTTGTTAGAGGGTTTTGTGAGGTTTGAAAATGGTTTTGATATTCTTTTTAGCTAAGAGTTTTGTGATGTGATCGATGGTGCCCTAGATATAAGGAAGAGAGAGGAGAGCACGAGGAGGAGAGGGGGAAGGGGATAATTTGGGTTTAGGGTTGCAGGGTGAGCAAAATGCTTGGTTGATTTGAGAGCGAGAGTAGCCATTGGACAATAGGGCTTTGGTTAAATGTGATTTTTCTCCTGCGAGGAATTGAGGGTCGGATATGTGAATGTAATGAGTAATCAAGGTTCAAAGTATTGCATATTTTTGAGCTGGAGGGTGGTGGGAATTGGAATTTAGGTATCTATCAATGTGATTTTTCTTCCTGTAGACTTGGTGGGAAAGAGAGCCATCAGGGAGACGAGAAATTAGAACATCGAGGAAGGGGATAGAGTTGTCCTTTTGGGTTTCCATAGTGAATTGAATGTGGGGGGAGAGGTTATTAAGATGATTGAGGAAGGAGATCAAGTTGGAATGACCATGAGGCTAGAAGACAAACATGTCATCTACAAATCGAAACCAACATTTGGGTTTAGATAAAAGCTGCTTAAGGCTAAAGATCTGAAATGATCCATAAACATATTAGCTACCACAGGGGAAAGGGATGACCCCATTTTTGTACCCTTAGTTTTCTCATAGCAAACCCCTTTTAAAGGTGAAGAAGGTAGAAGAGAGACCAATTTTGATAAGGTTCAAAGTTTCAAAACTTCACACACAACTTGCATCCAAAAAATTCTCAATCCTTAAAATAGTCGCATTCCATTTCCATAGTGCTTTTCAAAACCTTAAAATAGTCACTAGGACACCTAAAAAGTAGGGAATCTACATGAACATATTAAGATGTTATGTCTACTCAACCTTTATATGTTATGCCCCAAAGTCCACTTTTACTTTCTTCTTAAGATTTGTTAAAAGACAAACACCTTTAAGTAGACACAAAATCTCAAAAGTAATATATATATAATAAATAATAATAATAATAATAATAATCTAATTTTAAAGTCATGGACACCAAATTGGTATTGGTGTATGAGACCCCTTTGTTTGTGGGACAATGAAACCCCGCCACTCCTAAAGATGAAATATGCAAATCTATAAATTTTAAATCTAAACTCATCACTCTATTATAATAAGAATATCACAAATACAATATCTATTAAATTTATGCTCTAACTTCTTAAAATATCTAAATAATATGTATTAATTTACACTTTAATAAAATAATAAAATAGATGAAAAATTATCTAAGAATAAACTAAGAACAATATGGAACCAAAAATAATGGGAAGAAGATACATATAGTTTAACAACTTTTGAAGAAATATGGAAATTATGAGTTTATAACATTAATAATTATAATTATGAGTGTATCATATTAACATTATAAACTAACTTAACCCTTACATGAAATAGTATCTCTTCACACATTCAACATAAAATCTAATACTATTTTTCTTACAAATTGGTATACACCCAACATAAACTATATCTATCATTAATAAAAGAAATATACTACCAAAATTCTCATTACAAACTCTACTCAACAAACAACACATCGTAAAAACTTCAAAGATCTAATACTATTTTTCTTACAAATTGGTATACACCCAACTCTACTCAACAAACGACACATCGTAGAAACTTCAAAGATCAATACTATTTTTCTTACAAATTGGTATACACCCAACATAAACTATATCTATCATTATTAAAAAAAAATATACTACCAAATTTTTTATTGCAAACTCTACTCAACAAACCACACATCCTAGAAACTTCAAGGGCAAAAAGAAGAAAATCTTATACCTTCCATAGTTTTAAGAACTTGCATAAACCCATGGATCCTATACATTAAAACCACCCATGGTTTTAATAACGTGCATAAACCCATTGCAAACTCTACTCAACAAACCACACATCCTAGAATCTTAAGAGAAAAAAAAGAGAAAATCTTATACCTTAAAACCACCCATGGTTTTAAGAACTTGCATAAACCCATGGGTTTGAAAACCCCGCCTACCCATGACACCCTAGTAAATGGTGTGAAAGTTACCATGGGCCTCTGCCAAACTACTTACCTAAATCCGATGACCCAATTGCACGCCATAGCATAAAGACACCCTGGTAAATGGTGAGAAAGTCACCCAAGGCCCATGCCAAACTACCTACCTAAATCCAATGACCCAAGTGCACGCGATAGCAGAGTTCTTTCTGCATGTGAAAATATTTCTGTACGGGTAGTAGGTATAGAGATTTGACAGGAACGCCCATTAATTTATCCATTCAACGAAAAATGGCCCAATATTTTGACAACTTGACAGACACTATGATATAATTACTCGATTGAGCTGAACGTGTTACCACCTTCTACCTTCTACCTTCTGTACTGACAATGAATACCTCACAAATCCAGTGGCGAGGCGACTCATTGTTTTGATAAAAACAGGCCAATGGAAAGTTTCCATCGTCACAATGCATTTTCGCAATGCTGCCACCCAAAATCCGACGTGTACAGCCACGTATGAGAATCTTCCACCCTCAGCTGAGGGAAAAGATGGTGAAAAATGTAGAGAAAATCCAGCAATGGAGAGGAACACTACCTTTTGTATGGGAACCACTTTTGATAACATCTAGATTTCCTTCTCTTATTTGACTTCTGGTTTTTGTTTGTGTTTTCTTATATTCCAAGTTTAGTTTTACCTACAGGCTATACTGGTCATCAAGTATAAATTCCCCCGCTCCTATCCTGTTCTTCCACGCTTCTTACTTGACATGTTTCCGTTGCCTGCAATGTGGAGCTTTTATTGCCATAGAAGGCGTTATTGTTAATTTGTTGAACTCTCTAGAAGCTCTCTGCTTTTAAATTTCTCAGAAGTTTCAGGTCTCTATATTGTTATACCAGTGCTCAGAGAATTGAATTTGTCATCATTTGTCGAGCTCTCTACTTTTATATTTCTCAAAAGTTTCAGACGTCCATATTGTTATTCCAGTGTGCATAGAATTGAATTCTGTCATCAGAGGATCAGTCAAAATTCTGATAGAGCTAGTAGCTAAGAGCAAATAGCAGTTAAATCCCTTTTTGGTTTGGTGGTATTGGCATCCATCCAGAGGCAAAGGAAAATATGGTAGCTGCAACGCTGACCCGTGCTCTGAGCTCTCGAGAGCGTGTTCAGGACACGCTCTCTGAGCACCGGAATGAAATAGTTTCTCTGCTTTCAAGGTAACTTTCCTTTCCATTCCCTGATGACTGATCTTATCAGAATGCCCATGAGATACGTATAAGTGTTCAGTGTCTGCATTTACCTGCATTAATGCAAATGTGTAGCCAGAGTATTAAGAGTTGGAGCCCTTGGAGCCCCAAGAAGGTCGTTCAGGGGTGTAAGGTGTATTGGGTGTTTATATGCTTTGTGGGTTTTTGAGAATATTATCTGGGTTGTATGTTGAGTTTGTGGGTGCTCGGTATTCTTGGTGGGTTTGTGATTTTAATGGGGCATTGCAGATTGTAAGCTTGTGAGGGTGTGTTACAGAGAAGTTCAAGGGTGTATGGTGTAAGGTTAGTTGGTGTAGTGTGTTGAGTTGATTTTATGTGTTTTTGTCTGAAATGACCCCTATCCTGGAAAATGGTATGATCAGTTCACCTTGTTGATATTGGCTGCAGCTGTGGCTAAGATGGATATGCCCAAATTGCTCAATAGTGGTTCTTATTAATTCTTATCTTGCTGCAATTGCTAGGTGTAACCGGGGGGTGAAGTTACTATGGTTTCTTTGTTGTACTTGTGGAACCTTTTACAGAATTACCTCTTGGGCGGTAATCTTTTTAGTTGGTATCTGTTCTTACATTCTCTACAATTCAAGCATTTCATGGTAGGACACTACTAGCTCAGATCCATCTAAGCCCGAGTTTGATTTCTGCTTAATAGGCATCGATCCCAATGTTTTCTTTCCACAACTCATCCACCATCTCATGAACTTTGATTTTTTGCTTGACGTTTGTTACTGCAATTGACCACCTCCTCTGTCTTTTACTGTAAGATTCACTTATCGTTGACATTAGGTTCCAATTTGTAAGTTTGGGCCTTATGAGTGATGGAATTAACAGGATGGGCTCTAACTTGCCCAGATCCTTGTTTCATCTTTTTTCTTTTGGTGGGTTCTTGAATTACTATCAGTGTTTCATTGAGGCAAATTGTAGTTCTTGTCCAGCCATCAGGACTTAACATTTTTGCTAGGTAAGATAGGATTTTCATGAAGGCTACTTGAATTTTCACAATACTTGATACAGAGCAGTTATATTCTTTTTCGTTCCTGAACAGGCTTCTGTTCCTTCCTTTTTGGGGGGCTAGAAGACAGCATTATTTGCAAGTTCTCTATTCGGTCAGGAATGATGGGGTTGACAGCTGTCTAAAGGATTTTCTAAGGGAGAAGCATGATATTGTGTTGGAAAATTGCATTTTCCAGATTGTCCTCGTGGTAAGAGATGGACTAATAATCCTGATTCTATTTAGATGAGCTTGGTGGATTAACCTGAACTTCATCCAACTTTATCTATGGATGCCTTTTAACAGTTTATCGTCAAATGTCAAAGTGTCCTTGCCTGTAGATTTCTCTCTCCTGGATGGCCATAAGTTCTTGAGCTCCTGTCATAACTCAGACAGTTCATGTCTGAATTACAACCTTTGCAAGATGCGGGTAATAACATGGTTTCTACCACAGAATATGGAGTGGAAACATCTTCATCTACCACCCATTTAAAGGGCTTTATAACAGAGGTCTTCGAGAACTAATCAGGTTAACTTGATTATATTTGGGCCGATAAACTTTTCATTTCACCATTTAATTACCATGTCAATGCTAGGGATATCACTTTAAACAAGGGTGATATTTATGTTACGCAGGCATAAGAATAAGATGCAGCCTGCAGGTCAGTGGGAAAAACGATTGTTCAGATAAAATGAGGACAAGCAAATCTGGACTTCGATATATTTTCTTCAGGCTAATAGCACTATGTAGACATATTTTTGGGCAATATTTGGTCTGGTTCTGCCTTAGAACACATGGTTTTTCGTAGCACTCAAAGGTACTGACTTCAGATAAGAACGTATCTCTCTATTTTGGTGGTAAATTTGGAGTCTTAGCTAGAAAATAATGAATTGCAGCCATGAGTTAAATATTCATTCTGCTCTCGTATTAGATAATGATGAATATGTAGCAGGAACTTACATAGACTTTGAGGAACGTCATAATGGAGGCTACATAGACATTTAAATGTGCATTTTGAAAACCTATTAGGAGTGATTGTTCTAAGGGCTGTTTCAGAATTAAAAGAATAACATCGTTCTAATATTGGTGATTTAGAATAGGCTTACTATGACTAGCATTCGGTTTTTGTCTCCTTAGTTTCAAAATGTGGACAGGCATTTCCCTACACATAACATCCACTCGCCACCCATGAAAATAGAAAGTCAAAAGAACAATGTTTATTTTTTACTTATCACCTCGTTTTGTGATCTTAATGTAAATTTCAAAATCTTTAAATTGTATTGGGAAACTAAATTTCTTCCTTAAGTTTCTCCATTTTTGAAGTTGCTTGAGAATGCACTCATGTTTATAACGGTGGGGCCTGCCCTCTCCTTGGGGACATGCATAGGTGAACTAATCACCCTTTCTAGAAAAGTACAGATCTGTAATTAAAAGAGGGTGTTTAGGAGCATGCCCATGCGGATGTCATACAACATGGGTGGTGCAAACCACCAAGCCACAATGAAAAAATGGGAACATAAAAAGTGTGGAGTTATGTTTAAGCCTTGGGTGTCACCAGCTAAAAATCAGAATCAGAACAATCAATGTTCTGAAAGGAGAAATGTTGATCGTGCCAAATGCTGTAAAACTAGTAAATACGATCTTTTTCAAACATGTCAGAGAGAACTTGCTGTTTTGATCTCATTGGAGGAACTCAATTCTTAAAAGAAGAATTGTGCAGTGCTTGTTCTTCTAAGAGTCCAGAAGAGAACTAATGAAAGATTAAAGGATTACAGAATTTATGATCTTTAAATTGAGGTAACCAACAAGGACAATTTCTGTAACACAGGACATGGTAAGATGTTCATATATTCCCATGGTCTTCTGAAGGATGACTTTTTTGTTTAATGTTGCAGATATGTAGCACAAGGGAAGACGATTTTGCAGCCTCATCATCTAATAGATGGACTAGAAGAGGTAACAGGAGAGAACGATGAACTTAAAAAACTCCGAGATGGATTATTTGGAGATGTGTTAAGGTCCACACAGGTATAGTCAAACCTTTTTCATTGCTTAAAAGACATACAGCATTCAGTAGATTTCAAAATCAGTGTAGTTGTACTTGTCACAAAATGTATGTGTAGTTTTTTGTTGCTCATGTCGATATGACATCTGCTGCAGGAGGCCATTGTTCTTCCACCATGGATTGTTCTTGCAGTACGGCCAAGGCCTGGTGTGTGGGATTATGTCCGTGTCAATGTTGATGAACTTGCTGTTGAACAGCTTTCTGTAGCTGAATATTTGGAATTCAAGGAGCACCTTGTGACTGAAAGGTAGTGATTTACATAGTGGACCCATAGTGCCTTGAAATAAAAACGAAAATGCAGTAAGTGTGGATGTTGTCAATGATATATTGAAAGTCCATGAATTGTAAAATTACTTCTCGAAGATCACTGCTGCTATATATATATATATTTCTTTGATATTTTTCCTGCATTATTAAATACACAAGAAGAAGGTAATAAACCTTGTCAATAGATACTTGCAAATGCACTTATTTCCACTTTAGGTGGATGTATAGAGAGGGTATCAACGATAATTCCAACTATATGTCACTCTCTTTCATAATCTCTATATACTGCCACAGGTGCACAAATACAGACTCACTCTTCTTTTTACTTGGATAAGCAAATCATACAATTTGGTATTTTGCAGTGTCAAGGATAACTATGTATTGGAGCTAGACCTTGAGCCCTTCAATGCATCCTTTCCTCGCCCAACACGGCCATCTTCCATTGGTAGTGGAGTTCAATTTCTCAATCGACATTTGTCCTCAAGACTATTCCATGATAAAGAAAGCATGCAGCCCTTGCTGGATTTCCTTCGAGCACACAACTACCGAGGCCAGGTCATTTGCTTTCTTGGTTCATGCATTATATCATTGTGTTTGATAGTTTAATTCCAACGTATTCTATGCAGAATACATCTAAATCAAAGAGTTGGCCTAGCTGTTCTGGAGATATAGAATATTAATTGATTATAAATTCATAGGGCTGCCTCATCTTTCGTTTAGGCTTCTGTTTGCTATTTATAGAAAACTATATATTTAATTGCTTCAAACTCAGTTCAAATCAAACTAAAACAGACGAAACCTAATTATGAAGATGGTTCTCTTCCTGCACTACATTACCGTTTTTTTCTAAATGCTTATTTGTACTTATACTTGAATTTGCTGACAATAACCTGGCTTTATATATATTTTCTAGGAGCAAATTGGCGTCATAGTAAATATATGAATATCCTGTTAAATGTGAGTTCTTCGGGGTGGGATAAAATTCAAAGAATCATCCCTGCAGCCTAAGAACATAGCAGAGTAACTTCCAAGATGTGAAATTTTGTTAGGGGAACTGTTTGTTTGATTTGGTTAGCAAAGAATTTGTCCTTGATTTTTTCGCTCTTTTCAATTTATCATTTGTAGTATGTTGAGAATTGGGAAACCATAATGTGTGCCATTTTAACTTGCAGAAGCTGATGCTGAATGAGAGAATACAGAGTTTGCCCAAGCTACGTTCAGCGTTGGTAAAGGCAGAGGAGCATCTTAAAAAGTTCCCCAAGAATACACCATATAGAGAGTTCGAATACAAGTAATTTACAAGACTTTCTCCATGACAAATATGTTCTTTTTCCATTCAAAATATTACAGAGAGAAAAAGAATGATATTGTAGGGTTTTTTTGAGTACTTAATTGAGGTTAACATGTGCTTCCTTTTATAAGTATGAATACCTCTTTTCACATTTTTCCTGATGTCTACTCGATTGGTACCTTCCTATGACAGGATATTTCAAGATGAATGAATAAATTGGAAAGAAGATTCAAAGTTTATACATATAGGAGACAAAAACAAATGCCGATGCCTTTGTTTGGTTTTTACTTGACTCTGGTGTGTTTGGTTTTTACTTGACTCTGGTGTGGACAGATTACAAGAAATGGGATTGGAAAAGGGATGGGGAGACAATGCAGAACATGTCTTGGATATGATTCATTTGCTCTTGGAGACTCTTCAGGCACCTGATCCATCGACTTTAGAAACGTTTCTAGGAAGGATTCCTATGGTCTTTAATGTCGTGATTCTTTCACCTCATGGTTATTTTGGCCAAGCAAATGTTTTAGGAATGCCAGACACTGGTGGACAGGTACGTAGATTTTTGTAATTGCAATATACATTCCATGAGATCATTTCTCCATTGTTTGATGATATTTTGAACTTTTCCTTTAATTTGCCTTTTATCTTAACGATGAAATTGAATAGAATTAGCATTATACCCATTTGAGAATCAGCCAAAGCTTTGAAATAAAAAGAGTATTACAGTATTGATTGAAATCCTTTTAGCTGGTTTGTGCTAAAAGACTATCATGATTATAATTTTTTTTTTACTTTCATGTCCTTATTTGAGCACAGGTTGTGTATATACTTGATCAAGTTCGTGCATTGGAGAATGAAATGCTGCTGAGAATAAAACATCAAGGATTGGACATCACACCTGAGATTATTGTGGTAAAGTACTGCTCTGTTACCCGCATGATGCCTAGTTTATCTAAACTAGCAGTGACCTGATTTGATCAAGTTATTTATAATGACAAAATGTAAACTCTAGCATTTGATCTATGAGGTGCTTTTGTATTAAGTAAGACCATCATGTGTAAATTGGCCGCCTTTAGCTTATACACGCGTGTTGCCTCAAGTACCTCGTCACACCCACATATCAGTGGATGTGGTACTTGTCCCTCTGTGTGTGTATCTGTGTTTAGGTTCAAATGTTGTCTTTTATTCTGGTTTCCTAGGTTATCAGAATGCAATTTAGCAACACCTATTTTTTATTTTTATCTCACATTTTTCAATCTCATTACAAGGTGACTCGGCTGATTCCCGAGGCCTATGGCACGACATGCAATCAACGAATCGAAAGAATTAGTGGAACACAACATTCACGGATACTCCGGGTGCCCTTCAGAACAGAAAAAGGAGTTTTGCGTAACTGGGTTTCTCGATTTGATGTGTGGCCTTACTTGGAAAGATTTTCGGAGGTAAAAGCTGATGACTTGTCAAGATTGAAATTGATAATTTTTTCTGTCTGCCTCCATTGTGTATGAACATATCCTTTTCAGCAATAGTGCAATTCAAGCTGTTCAATGCTGTAACTCAATTGCAAAAGTAAACTAAAATATTTGAAGTAAACTTTCTGACATGGAACTCCATCTGCAAAAAAAAAAATGATCATACACAACATATTTGTTCCTTTTGTGCCCTGAGTATATCATATGGAGCTTATTTTGACAGAGATCACAACTACAAGGTAGCTTACACGGGAGATTTTCTGGCCGTTGGAAGAAGTGGCTACCTCATGACTCCTTAGTTATAAGCCACAGCCTTGGCCCTATTCCTCTCGTCTCTTTATGCAGCATAAAATTGTTGCAATGACACAAAGCCCTCTCCAACCCCTACTGCCGTTGGAAATGCCCCCATGGTTTTATCCAAATGATTTTTGTTGACCTGAAACTCCACTATCTCGGGAGTTTTGTTTCGTTGGTTGCTTATAAGTCATAGCCTGAAAATATGGGCCATTCTCGTTTGTAAAATTGCTTCTTATGAGAGTGTTACATGCCGCTGCTTGTCATGACTGCCCGTGCAACTGCTGAAGAAACAGGAATAATAGACTATTGTAGTTTATTTTTAATGGCGACTTGTATGATCTTACCTACATAACAGGCATCTTTAGGAAACTCAGAATTCTAAATGAATTACCTATTTAAAATTTAAATGGTGTATAGGAAAAAAAGCTTTTTTTTCCGACTTCTTAGGTGGGCTTCTAATTGTTTATTTTATATAGATGATGCTAAATTCCATGCATACAGAGTCCAGAGTTACCCATTTTTAAAGTGTTAGTAATAGGCTTGATGCTTCTGAAGTAGAAAGATTAGTATTAGGCATTGGGTTGCTGAGATGGAAGAATCAGCAATGAGCATTAGTTACCTAGTTGCTGAACTATTTGTATTACATAATCTCTTCTGCTTTTTAACATTTTATCAGAATAAATGGCAATTTTTTGGTGACAGTGTCAAAGTGTTCCACTCCAGTCCCCTTTAACTTAGGATCTTTGGCATGTTGTTGTAGGACGTAACAAACGAAGTAACAGCGGAGCTAAAAGGTCAACCGGATCTGATTATTGGCAATTACAGTGATGGAAATTTAGTTGCATCTTTGATTGCACATAAACAAGGAATCACTCAGGTTTTTTTCACTTGCCATTGTGCTTTTGTATATCTGCGGCAGCTGGAAAAGGAATTGGTTTTCTCCTAGAAAATTTCAATCTAAACTTTTATTATCTTTGTCATCTCAGTGCAACATAGCCCATGCTTTGGAGAAGACCAAATACCCAGATTCAGATATATACTGGAAAAATTTTGAAGAAAAATACCATTTCTCTTGCCAGTTCACGGCAGATCTAATTGCAATGAATCATGCAGATTTTATTATCACTAGCACATATCAAGAGATTGCTGGAAGGTCTGATGTTTTCCTCATTTAGAGAGCATTTGGAAACTCCTGTTTATTTATTTGTTCTGAATCTGCTAAACTATTATATCCTTTGTCAGGGCTGTATTCTAAATATGTGAGACCTGAAACGTGGATTTTTTTTCTTATTTTGAACCTATTAGAAGGAACCAGTATTTTAGTACACATATAAATATATGAATTTGTCGCTGCAGCAAGGATACTGTTGGACAGTACGAAAGCCACACTGCTTTCACCCTCCCTGGTCTCTACCGTGTGGTTCATGGAATTGATGTTTTTGATCCCAAATTCAATATTGTTTCTCCCGGAGCAGACATGCAGATTTATTTCCCTTATACAGAAAAGCAGCATCGACTTACTGCTTTACATGGTTCGATTGAGGAACTCTTGTTCAATCCTGAACAGACAGTTGAACATATGTAAGTAATACTTTCCATGACAGTTCTATCTCATTCTATTTTTCTGACATCTCCTATTTAGTATTGTGAGTGTGTTAGAGTCTTCACCTAATTTTGGGATGTGTTACTCTGATATGTATTCCTAAATGTTGATTCAGGATTTTTGGATTCATCTTACTCTAGGTGAATTATTTGTCTTGGGAAAGCCAAAAATGATCTTTTGTGAACCCAATGATGATAATTCATATCCCGTTCAATTTTTTCTCAGGATGCTTTACTTGACCACAATTTATTGCTCTTTCAGTGTATTGACATCAAACTATGCTAGGAAGAATGTCTAAAATATTCTTATTTCTCCCATTTTCGCTCATTCACTATATGTGACAGGTCCATAGTATGTATTAAGACTATGTTTCAGGTCCAACATGCTTAACTATGCAGTCCTGAGCATATCTCTTCAAAGTTGAAGACTTTTTCTTTACATAAAGTAGTGAATCCTTTCATGCTTGCAATGTTTCAGCATATTAGGAAAAGAAAGCACAGCAGAGATTGATTGAGTAGAAGCAACTGATTAATTCAAAATTGTTGCATATGCTATGGTAACTGCTCGTCATGTTTTCAGGTGTGTTTTGAATGACCATAAAAAACCCATTATCTTTTCTATGGCAAGACTGGACCGGGTTAAAAATATGACAGGACTGGTTGAATGGTTTGCAAAGAACAAACGCTTAAGGGAGCTGGTTAACCTTGTTGTGGTTGCTGGTGATATTGACCCATCAAAGTCCAGAGACAGAGAAGAAGTGGCTGAAATTGAAAAAATGCATACACTTATTAAAGAGTATAACCTGAATGGCCAGTTCCGATGGATATGTGCACAAAAGAATAGAGTGCGGAATGGTGAACTGTACCGCTACATCTGTGACACAAGGGGTGCCTTTGTACAGGTTAGCTTTTTCCTCATAGTCTTCAAGTTCGAATCCTGCACACGGAGGTTCCATATCAGGCTTTTCAATTTCTTATCTATAAGTATACACCTATCAAATTCTAGTTATGCTTGGTAAAGGTTCTATAACTAACTGATCATTCATCTATAAATGGATTGAATCTATCACTGACATCAATGTTTTCTATCTTGGTTATGTTTCAGCCTGCACTTTATGAAGCTTTTGGGCTTACTGTTGTTGAGGCAATGACATGTGGTCTTCCTACATTTGCAACGTGTAATGGAGGTCCTGCTGAAATTATTGTGGATGCGGTGTCTGGATTTCATATTGATCCCTACCATGGGGATTCTGCAACTGAACGCATTGCTGACTTTTTTGAGAGGTGCAAGACAGATCCCAGTTATTGGGACAAGATCTCCAACGCTGGTTTACAGCGTATCTATGAAAGGTGAGTTTGGGGCCTGATTTCATGACTCCCTTCTCTCCTTGTCATAACCAAGAGTTTTATGTTATTTGTTAATTAGCAGTCTGCTTTACCACTGCTTCACATTGAAGAATAAATGTCAGCCATTGCATTTTGTAAGTTTCCTTGTTGAGGGGACAGCAGTGGCAGTCAAGTCTTTAGGTTAATACTATATTGTGCAGTATAGGTGACCGAAGCTGATGTTGGGAGTGGATCTTTTGCAGGTATACATGGCAGATTTATGCCGAAAGATTAATGACGCTGTCTGGAGTTTATGGCTTTTGGAAGTATGTATCGAAACTTGAAAGACGAGAGACACGCCGCTATCTAGAAATGTTTTACACCTTAAAGTACAGAGATCTGGTTAGTGCTGTTGAAACACTTGATTTGTGGATATGTGGGCATTTATGGTTATCTTGGCCTGTTTAGTACTAGATTTGGAAAACTCAGAGAAACTAATGTGATTTTGTGAATGTCTACTTTTGTGGGCAGGTTAAAACTGTGCCATTAGCTGTTGAAGAAAGTGCTGATGGGGTTGAAGAGAAGAGTATAGAATAGCCTGCAGGAGATGTGCAGTCCAAGGGAGCTTTTATCTTCGTTAATAAGCATTGAATGCCACAGCTACTCCCCTGGTTAATAAGCACTGAGTGGCACAAGTGACGAGCTATGGCTGTTTTTTTGAAGATTCAGAATATGTGAGGGGGGATTGATGTCTTTTTAAGTTTTGTATGAAGTTTTCATGTATTTCTATTTCTATTTTCTTCGGAGACGCAGGCATGATGTGTGTCTTCCATCGTCCTTAACTTCTATCTGTTTGGCAATTTACAAAAAAGGAAATTTTATTCAATCATTTCATTTTCCTTTACTTTTCTCCTTAATTCTCCTTATAAAGTAAAGGACAGTGCGAGTTCATACTTTAAAAAAAAATTGAAAAAAAATATTATAATAAAAATGATTTTTTTTATATAGTTGTAGGTGATTATAATAAAAATGTTAAAATTATGTATTCAATTTAATCATATTCAAAACTTTCTCCAATAATTTCTCAAATCAAAATCTTTTAATTGATTCCATTATATCCTCATTTTTAATTTATCTCATCTTTCATTCATAAAAATGTCATAATTAAATATTCAACTTAACTAGATTCAAAATTATCTCCAATAATCTCTCTAAATCTTTCAAGTGATACTATGCAATCTTCCTTTTTTAATTCGTTTCATTGTCATCTTTGATTCATTCGTAAACATTATGTGTGGTCTATTCTATTACAATTCATTAGTAAACGTTATGTGTGGTCTATTCTATTACAATTTAATTCTATAATTTAGACATTAATCCTTATAATTTAGAGTTAATCCTTTATACTTCCCATTAACAAATACTTGTGACTCAATATTCAATCATCATCTTTTGTTTTTTCAATTGATTCAATTTTCATCTTCTTCATATATGGTATTTTTTTTGAGTCTTAGTTTGTCTTCATGTTTATTATTATTTTTAATTGGATCTTTTGTACCTACAAATATAAATATCTTTTTTGTTGATGTCTATATAAAAATGTCACTATCCACCACAATACATGGGTTGTTAGCAAGTGTTGTCTGTTTTTTAAGAAGCTTTTCCTTGTACATGGTTCATTTATAGTTCTTGTATCACAAATCTTTTCCACTTTCTATCTATCATCATCGATCATTTTGGGTTTTTTTGGCTTATCCTTGATCAATTTTCGGGTTTTTGTGGATTACCTTCAACCACTGCGATTCTCAAGTGGTTTTCGGCGTAACATGAACCATTCATTTGTTACAAGTGCTTTTAGTTGACTGTGAATCTTCATTTGTCATAAGTGGTTTTTGATTTGCCACAATGTGTCAACAATCAAGTTATGGGGTATACTTGTCTTATTAGGGTTTACAATCGCCACTATTGGAGCATAATGTTTCAATAATGTTTATATTGTAATGTAAAAGTCATGTTCATATAAAGGACTACTAAATTGAAAATTAAATAATATTAAATAATGTAGTTAGGTTTCATCAATAAGTTTAACAAATGATATTAAAAGGGATCAACCTCATTGTATCAAATGATTTAATTTTAAAAATCATATATTTTATGTGATTATATTGCTATAATGCCTCCAATTTGTTGTGTGCTTAAAAATGTTTAATATGGTATTAAAGCACGTTAGGATATTTAGATACTTATGAGTTAGTTAAGATCAACTTGGTCTAATGTGTTGTTAGGAAAAAATGTGTTTCTTTAATATGTATTAGTATGCATTTGTAGTTATAAAATCCGACGGTCACGATATGTTTCTGACATAGAGTGATCCAACGATTCATATTCTCCTTGATCTTAATGACTACATTGATCCGTAGCTTAGCACCCGATTAGTCCATGATCTCTATTTAAAAAGCGTGGAGGGTCATTTGCAGTTGATCGATTGTGAGAAACTCTTTGTAAATTTTTATTTTTCATTAATAAATTGCTCCAAGTGACCACGTTGGTTGGGGCCGTGGATGTTTCCTCGTAGGGGTTTTACCATGTGAAAACATCGATGTGTTGATATTTTATTTGGTTGTATGAGTGGTTACTGAAGGTGTTCGTCTTTTGTTGGAATACACGTGTTGTCGAACATGGTATCATAGCTCATTTGAATACCTGCTCCCGTTATAGATTGAGATCGTGAAACTATGTTGTCTCATCTATGGTTTCTACCATTTTCGTACATTTATGCGCTGAGAGAATTGTTCCATTGCATCCAGAGCACTCATTTTAGTTATGAACGCTTTTCATTTCACTTGAAAAAGATTTCGTTTGCCTAAGATACAACCATTTCAGTTAGATCCAAAGGAATAAAACCAGAATACACCCTTTTAAATTTTTGTAGAGTTGTTATTTTGGTTTTTGGTTTTTTGTTTTTTATTTCTAGGTTGCTACTCTTTTGGATTTGCGTATGCTTTTTTCCTCACACCCTGTGCGATCTTGGAAAATAAAAAATAGATCGAAAAGAGTTTTCATGTCTACGCATGTTTTTTGTCGTGCTCTCTGTGTGATCTCGGTAAATAAAAAATAGAGGAAAATTTGCATTTTTTGGGTAAACTAATTGAGATCTAACCTTCGTTGCCATAGATAAACAATTTTTTTTTTCTTGTATGAAAAGGGTTTTTATGAGCACGCTCTCTAAGACCAGACAATAATAACAACAATATTCCTTCTAAACAACATAATATGTTTTGCACTAGCTCACTTGATTAAAAAATACTTTACTTAATAAGAAGTCTTGAGTTCAAGTTTCTCTTTTGTTACATTTTTTGAAAAAAACCATGCATTGATTGTAAAGTGCATATTAAATTACTTTAAATATTTTCTTATAAGTTGTTTTTTGCACACAACTTTCATTTATAAAGTAACTTCATTGTAAAAGTGATTATCACTTTGTTCTATAAAAATGAGACACTTCATAAATAACTTATTTAAAAGTGAACTTACGGACCAAGTTAGGAAGAGTGTCACCACATGGACCAACTTCTACTTGCCATGTGACTCTTTGGTTACCATTTATGTCTTTTTTAAAAGGACATAACTTTCACATTCAAAGTCCAGTGTCGTTTTTTTAAACAACCTAATTTTTTAAGATCTTTCCATCCAAACCATTAGTTTTAATTTAAAACCATATTATCTGAATATTTAATATGGTTTCTCCCAATGATCTTTTGCTTACTAGCACCAACTACTTTCACTGAAAATCCCATATGGAAGATTTATTAAGAAGTAAGTATCATATTACATTGGGAAAATTACTAGAACATACTGATGATGAAAATAAAATTAAATGGGCAAATAAGAATGATGAAACACGTGGACTGATTGGAATGTCTATCTCTCCTGATTTAAGGTTTCACCTTCAAGAAATTGATGATCCTGATGAAGCTTGAGAAAAAGTTGAATATGTGTTTGGTAAACACAATATTATTCGAGCCCACCAGATACAAAATAAGAAAATGACTTTAAGTCCAAATGTTTTTTTTTGCATTGAAAACTATTTATCTAAGTTCAAAACACTTAAAATTTTATGTGAAGAATGTAACATAAATATGAAAGAAGTGTGTTGCATATATATTATTCTTGCTAAGCTTGGTTGTGCATATTCAGTGTTTTTATTTACCTTCTATGCCACCAGAGAAGTTCTAGGGATTGCTTATAAAAATCCATCTCTTGAGTCCTTTTGTGATGCTTTAATAAGAGAGCAAGATAAACTTGTGCAAATTGGAGTGGTCAACACTGCAGGTACCTCCAACAAAGTTTTAGTGGCCTAGCATAAAGATAAATCCAAAAATCCCAAGAAACAACATCTTCACCACAACAACAAACAAAACAAGGGTTCCAAACCCACTCAACCAGCTTTCATTCCCAATGGTGACAAGTGAGCAAAATCTAAAAATAAGAAAATTGACAGACGTTGCAACTTTTGTGGGAAATATGGTCATGATGAGTCCAAATGTTTCAAGAAGGTGACAGTTTTAGAAGCAATGATGAATTACAACATCAATATTGATTCAAATTTTTCTTCTTCTTCTTTTATGAACATGCACTTTTTGCACTTTTTGCTTATGGTTTCTTTTTCAATGAAATTTATACTTCTTCTTCTGATGAGTGGCTTACTGATTATGGGGCATCTTATCATATGACTAAGGATAAAGCCATATTTTCTGATCTAAATGAATGTAACACAAATAAAATATTTGTTGGTGATGATAGATCTCTTAGTGTTGTAGGATCTGGAACAATTCAAGAAGATAATGGTCATTTCAATGATGTATTATGTGTTCCAAGTTTTTGTTGTAACCTTCTATCAATATATCAAATCACTCATTTAGGTGAAGGTAAAACCGTAGAGTCTTCACTTCACCAAGTTGTAATCAAGGATCTAAAATATCCTCAACATGTTATTGCAACTAGAATTCCTGATGATATTACGAGGTTGTACAAGTTTGACAACTTTGGGTCATCATATTTTCCATTAGCTTTTGTTTCTCATAATGATGACTTGAACAAACTTTGGTATGAACAATTTGGTCATCTAAATTATCGCCCATTGCAACAACTATGTAATCAACAGATGGTGACTAGTCTTCCTCTAGTTTCATACATAGATGGTATTTGTGTCGATTGTGTTCTCGATAAACATCATCGGGACAATTTTGACAAATGTGCCTCTTGACACACCTTCATCCCTTTGCAACTTGTTCATAGTGATTTGTGTGGTCCACTTTCTTCTCCTTTTTTTTCTGGGTGCAAGTGTTTCTTAACTTTTATTCATGACTTTTCCATAAACACTTGAGTTTCTTAAAACTTAAGAGCAAAGTTTTTGACAAGTTCTTTGCCTACAAGGTCCTTCTAAAAAAATAATATGGACATCAAATTCAAATATTAAGAACAAATAATGGAGACAAATATGTCAAAAATCAATTTAAAAGTTACTGCACTGCACAGGGCATCCAAATGCAACACATTGTTCCATATACACTACAACAAAATGATGTTGCTGAAAGAAAGAACTACTCTTTAAAAGAAATGGCTAATTGTATGATTTAATCTAATATAATAAGTCTAAAGTATTGGGTGGAAGCCATTAACTGTACAAATTATATAGTAAATCACACTACCACTAAGGCTCTTAAAAACATAACACAAAAAAAAACATGGAATAAAATTAAGCCAGATGTAAGTCACTTCCATGTATTTGACAGTGTAGCATGGGCTCACATTCCCGATGAGAAAATGAAAGCATTGCAATCTAAAAGTAAGAAGTGTATATTTGTTAGTTATTCTGAAGATGCCAAAGGTTATAGACTTCTTCAACCACATTGTAATGAAATTATTATTATAAGAGATGTTAAATTTGATGAAAATCACTTGGCATGTGAGCCTAATTTGATGTTTTTTCCTTCTTCTATTTATATTATGGTTTTTTCTTCTTCAGATGATGATAATGAGGATGAAAATCTACCTCTTCCTGCTCACTGTTGGGCCTCATAAATGCCACATTTATATCCTCTTTTCTCTTCACCATTCCTTACATTTCATCGTCCCATTAACCTTTTATCATACCATTTCCATAATGATACTTGGGTTTTCCCTTATTATTTTCCATTGTATTCATTTCAGTATTATACGTGAATTTGTAATTAAATATTAGAAAAATAACATATTTTCATTATATATCAAACTTGGATGAGTTTGATGATGTGTGCAGGCATATGTGAAGATTTCAACAAAGTCAAATATTACCACCTAGCTTCAAATTCGAATTTCATCTTCAAGCTTTGAAGATTTTAAGAATATTTTGGACAATTATTCAAGCATATTCAAAGGAGAAGATCATGGAAGATTTGAATAACATATCTTATCTAAGATATGTAAGAGACGTGTGGAGGATTTGAAGGGATCATATCTTCTAATAATAGGAAAGTAGTTGAGAATGGTTGAGAGAATAGTGGATCTGTAATTATGACACTCTTTAAGATTCTCATGTATATAAGAGAGTGTTCTCTCTTCATGAGGGTCATCATGTTATTCATGGAGAGATTAGCTTGAAGAGTTAGAGATCATGTAATTCATAATTTAGTCTTGTAATTAGGAGAAGGGGATTCTTAGCTTTGTTATTTTTTCATGCTTTGTCATTTGACTCTTGTAATATAATTTGAGATTGATATATTGTGTGAGCTCACATATGTCTTTTGTCATTCAACTCTTCACATGTTGTATTGCTTTCCTAGATTAATTTCCTGCTTTCCTAGTTATTCTTTCAATGCTTTCCTAGATTAATTTCATTTCAACAATTTAGATTAGATTACTTCTACTTTAGTCCTGCATATATAGTGCGTGTACTTCGTAAGCCTACGAACCTTGGATTGACAAATTAAATAGTTGGGCAAGTACTACAACGGAATTAAACAACAATATTTCCGCCTAACATTTTGACACCGTTGCCGGGGAAGCACGATGGATTGAAGTTTAGTTTGATTTTCTTGCAAGTGTAACTAGAGTGTGAATTTCAATTTCAACAAGTGTGCTTGATTTTTGCAACTGTGAAGAGGTTTTCATGTGTTTCAACAAATATGATTTTCAGTTTTTTTTTTTTATGGTGCTGTAAGAACCCCTTTTGCAATATGATTTAACCATGAGTGTCATCTTGGAACAACTCGCTCAGATCCTGGTGAAAACTGGGATTTCTTCTTCTCAGGAAGAAGAGATTTTGATAGCAGCCCAGAGTTTAAATACTCTTCCAGAAACAAACGAGAAATCAACATCTGAGGAACTTGAGGAGGACAATGAGGAGTTGCAGCAAGATCTGAGCGAGGAAAAACACGCCTATGAAAGCATTATCGAGCAATGATTCCAAGTAAGTACTCGATTAGCTCCATTTTTTTATTTTTATCTAGAAAGTTTGCAGTCACAACAACTAGATTCATTCATTCTCGTAAAATCCTATTTTTCATTTGAAAAATTGCCATTGAACATATTGTTGTTACTGTTATGTGAATGGCTCCACTGGAAATTTGCCTACACGTAACTAATTTTTAATTCCATTTAGTATAGAGTAGGTAGGTTTTAATTTTCACTTTTTCTTTTACCTAGAATAAGTATGCTTTCCTCCGCGCTTCGTGCGATCGTGAGGATCAGAAAATATGAATGATTTTGATTCATGAATGAATGTCTTTGTGTCCATCCTTTGACCTGCAAATAAACACAGTAAAAAAAAATAAAAAATAAAAAATTGTAGACAAATAAAACACAACGAAAATTTTCACTGTTACATCGTGCTGATACAATTTTTTTTTTTACATACTGTTACAACATGTTGATACAACGAAAATTGTACATGTTGTTTCAACATACTAGTACAACAACATTTTACATGTTGTTACAACGAAATTTTACTATAACAATGATTGAATAATAAAAATAGTAGTGGCGTTAGGATAAAACAAAACAAAACAAAAAAATAATAATAAAAATTGTGTGTTCATCCTAGACCTGCAACTATAAAAACACAAATGAATAAAAACAAAACCAAATTTTACATATTGTTACAGCATGTTGAAACAGTAAAATTTTTCTATGCTGAAACAATGAAATTTTTACATGTTGAGGCAGTCGCTGTTACAGCGAAATTTTTTCATGTTATTATAGGGAATTTTTTCATGCTGATACAATGAATTTTACATGTTGAAACAGTGACACTTTTTGCTGTAACAGTGATTAAACAGTGTCATGCTTGCGCTCTTCTAATTTTTAACTTCCAGTCTGGTCCATTTTATTTATTATTTTTGATGCCATCCTTTCGCCAACCTCATCTTTTCACATTCGACTCTACATGCTGTAACCTGCGAATAATCAAATCATCAAAAGCTAAAGCTCTTGTTTACAAACCCAACCAAATAAAAATAATGATAAACATTAATTAAAAATGTCAAAGAATCAACTAAAATTTTGAATCCCGATCATGGTCTTTGCAAATTCTAGTTGTTACAACTCCCTACCATTTTTCTCGTATTTGCTAAAGTCTAGTGGGAATACAATCTTTCAACACTTATTAGTAATTAAAAACTATAGAAAGATAGCCTTTATTTGCCGAATTAAGAGGGAGATCTTGTAACAATTAAACACGATCTTTTTCTTATTTTCCCATAACAGATTACCGTGAAATATGGGCCATATCCTAACTGTGCAACTATTATTGATTATCTTTTGATATTGTTACGATCAAACTGAATTTTTTAATAAATTTTCCCAACATAATTATCTAAATTGAGATATGTTCCTAATCTTATTGTTGGATATGCATCAAAATTTCTTTGTCAACGTAACAGATGCTCAGGTTTCACTTAATTCAATAAGCAAAATGGTTGGATTACAGATTCGTGAGCTCCAAGTGGCTGATCACAACTTCGTAAGCTAGTTGTTCATGTTGGTGATTAACCAACAAGCTAGAAATGGACAATTAAACCACACCCAGCTCACACATGCAATGAGAATATGAAATTTTCCGTCAATTAATGTCAATTTGCAGACAATCAATTTCGGATGGGATTTGTGAGCAAACCATGATGAATTTTAAAATTTGGCACACGGGTTTTGTGCAGAAGGGTCTCATTTAGCTGACTAGTAAGCAGTTTTTGAAAATCCTTCTTGGTTTGAGAGCAGTGCTGATTTTTCGAACTGTGAAGAAGGCAGATTTCATGATGACTGGTTTTCCACTGTGGCAGATTCATAGTCAAACTCTTGCTCAGGTCCAGGTAACTATATTTTGCATGCTCTCTTTGGGTTGATTCTATTTCTATTATTATTATTATTATTATTTAATTCCCTTTCGATTGCATGCTCTTACTTTAGAATGTTTGATGGACAAGGAGAATTTGGAATGCAGTGCTTGCAGTTTATAAAAAGTCGTTGATATAATTGCTAAACCCATAGATCCTTGTGATGCTTGTGCTGAATTTGTTATTGAATTATACCAGTTCTGATTGGAGTGTGAGATTCACACTAATAACATTACAATTACTGTTGTATAAAGTAATGGTTTGCAAAACTCTGGTATATATTTCCGATTAACAAAGGAGAAAATGGTTATACAAGCATAATCACAGTATTCATTCAGATTCTTTGTTATTTATTTATTTTTGAGAATAATACAAAACTTGGTTTCAATTAAAAAGAAAAACAATAAAAATTATAAAAACATGGAAACACACAAAAATATTATAAAAATCAAAATTTGCAAATGGACATTCTAAAAATTCCTGAGTTGTTTTCACGATTCATGTTTTTTTTGAGTCACTGTCACAGCAAAAGAAGACAAACCAGTATGCAAGGACAAAAGCTTTGCAGGAACGAGGACACTTGCACTTTGCTGCTACAATGATTTTCATGAATCACAACATTTTCAAAAAAACATGCTTTGCTAGACAACTTGAAGGAGCTGTTACTGTTGGGTATGTGTTATATTCTTTGCACGAGTAGTAGTGTCTGAGCGCCTGCGCCGGGCGTGCAGGGGGGTTAGAGGGGGGCGGAGCCCCCCATGTGGGGGTTCGGGGGCAGCGCCCCCGAATTTTTTTTTTTTGGGCCGACATATTTTCGCCGGGCCGACATATTTCCGGGACCACATGATATTAGGTGGTTTTTCGGCACATGGTTTTTTGTCGATGGTTTTCTATTTCCGGTTAAGGAATTAGGGTTTTGGACTAATCTAGGTCATTGGGTTAGGGTTTTGGATGCCGCTGGCTCCT
>ML792196.1:212781-226030 GCA_009831015.1 Picea engelmannii
GTGGTTTTTCGGCACATGGTTTTTTGCCGATGGTTTTCTATTTCCGGTTAAGGAATTAGGGTTTTGGACTAATCCAGGTCATTGGGTTAGGGTTTTGGATGCCGCTGGCTCCTATATGTATATTGTATTGTAAACAATGTAAATAAATGTATCAATATAATATATGCTGGTTTTCCCGGTTTGGGTTTCCAGGTGAAAAATCTCTGTGTAATGTTTGTATTTGCCATTGTATTTTTTCTGTTCTTTTCTGAATATCAGTTTGCAGTAGATATTGTACAAGGTTAGAATTTACAGTTACTCAACGTAAATATTTTGCTGTTGCACAGAAATATTTTGCTGTTACACAACAACATCATGATGATACACTGTTATTTCCGCATTTTGCCAAATTTCATGCTATGACACTATCTCATTTCTTCTTCAAAGCTGATTAGTCATCCCGTGTTGAAGCCATCTTCCATTGCCTTAGCTTTCATGACTTCATACATGCCTATTCCTTTCTGAGTTGCATACAATCCTTTATCTTTTTCAGTTCATTTTTTCCTTTCCAGATTTCCTTCTGAATAAAACACCCTTTCCATGATTACATTTCCTCACCATAAACCCTGTTGCTATTGAGATCTTTACATATATACTCCTACCAAATCTTTTTATAAACTCGCGTTGACTGATGTGAGATTCCTTAAGGCCCACCTTTCAACAATCTTGCCCCATCGACCTCGACATATTATCTGGGATATGGATTAGAGTTCATTTTGAGTACCTAGAGACTTGCATGCCTTAATGACAAGCTCTCTCGCTCGCGATCATGGGAATACATCAATGTCCCTTGATCGTTAAATCTTGCAAGTGGCTCGACATCAACCCATCTATTCACACTTCACAAGATGTACTCAGGTACCTTGACACTCATTGACATCACTGATGAGTTTGTCTCGCATTGGTTAACGACATTCATCAATGACCGGTAATCCAATGATTTCTTTTCATGCTCAACATCGACACATTCATTCGCATGATGAGAATTGTACCATCGGTTTTGTAGCAGGTGAAGACTATACACTTTTCATGATCCCCTCAGCAGCTGTAGCAGTTTGATTTCATATCTATGAGAGTTCCATATTCTTTGCCTTCCACATTTCTCATGATTCAGCAATAGCAGTTCAGATTCCTTCACTTCCCATGATCCAGTTACAACGACAACAACATTAGCAGTTCCATTTTCCTAATATTGCAGTAGTGACACCTTCCATCTTCCATCAGTCACAGTCAGATATTTTTTTCTCTAGCAGTTACAACAGTTGTAGCTACAACACCAGTCACGTTTTCCCGATCCAACAACAACAACAACTACATCTATTTTTTGGGTAAGTGGAGGTATGTTCTTTTCTAAGATTTAATCACACAAATCCTTATATGTCGACTTGAATATTTTGGAAAATTTTCTCGCCATGCTCTCTTTCCTTCCATGACCTACACTAAGTTGCATGAGGGCATGCGACCGATTCAGTTGGGGAGGGGAGGAGGGGGAGGACTATTTCACCACATATTCATTACCATTACTCCATTTTACCATCTCATCATTCCATTTATGATTCACTAACATTTCTTTTCCAACAAACACTTTGTTGCATTTTGATCGATATACATATTGGCATGATTCATAAAGATAACGAAAATGCTTTCTTGCACACAATGATGCTTTCTTATGCACATTGATAGCTTATTATTTCCAGTAAGTATATAGCTAAATTATTGCAGCAAGAAAATAAATAAGTGAAATGAATGTTGTTAACACAAGAACCAACAACTTTTGTATTCATGGTTGTCACACAAGAACCAACCATAAGAAAATTTCATATGTTGTTACACATATTTCACATGTTGTTACACATGTATTTTACATGATGCTACTCTTGTATTTCAAATCCTGGAAATATTCATTGTTAAAAGGACATCATCAATCAAAGCCATAGTTTGAATGCCAAAAGTTCTTAAAAAGATCCATGCATGGTTGCATGAGGACATGCAACAAGTTGAGTTGGGGGGCATGTTGGGCCTCATAAATCCCACATTTATATCCTCTTTTCCCTTCACTATTCCTTACATTTCATCGTCCCATTAACCTTTTATCATACCATTTCCATAATGATACTTGGGTTTTCCCTTATTATTTTCCATTGTATTCATTTCAGTATTATAAGTGAATTTGTGCTTAAATATTAGAAAAATAACATATTTTCATTATATGTCAAGGTTGGATGAGTTTGATGATGTGTGCACGCATATGTGAAGATTTCAACAAAGTCAAATATTACCACCTAGCCTCAAATTCGAATTTCATCTTCAAGCTTTGAATATTTTAAGAATATTTGGGACAATCATTCAAGCATATCCAAAGGAGAAGATCATGGAAGATTTGGATGGCATATCTTATTTAAGATATGTGAGAGACGTGTGGAGGATTTGAAGGGATCATATCTTCTAATAATAGGAAAGTAGTTGAGAATGGTTGAGAGAATAGTGGATCTGTAATTATGACACTCTTCAAGACTCTCATGTATATAAGAGAGTGTTCTCTCTTCATGAGGGTCATCATGTTATTCATGAAGAGATTAACTTGGAGAGTTAGAGATCATGTAATTCATAATTTAGTCTTGTAATTAGGAGAAGGGGATTCTTAGCTTTGTTATTCTTTAATTCTTTGTCATTTGACTCTTGTAATATAATTTGAGATTGATATATTGTGTGAGCTCACATATGTCTTTTGTCATTCAAATCTTCACATGTTGTATTGCTTTTTTAGATTAATTTCTTGCTTTCCTATTTATTCTTTCAATGCTTTCCTAGATTAATTTCATTTCAACAATTTAGATTAGATTACTTCTACTTTAGTCTTGCATATATAGTGCATGTGCTTCGTAAGCCTACGAACCTCAGATTGACAAATTAAATAGTTGGGCAAGTACTACAACGGAATTAAACGACAATATTTTCACCTAACACTCACCTTCCTCCAGATGAGTCCATTGAACTTGAACCTTGACCGACACCACTGCTTCCTATATGGGTCTGTTCAACACAAGAAACAATTCGTGATCTTGTTGGCGATCCTTCAGATTAGTGTCAGACATGTTCACAGTTCTAACGAGCCTCTTCTCTTTTGGCTCAAGTTTTAGAGACTCACGATCTAGAGACATTTGTAGAAGCTTCAAATAATCCATATTGGGGTATAACAATGAATGCAGAGTATCGTTCTTTAATGGAAAACGATGTTTGGGATCTTGTACCTCTTCCAAAAGGAAGAAAATTTGTCAGATGTAAATGGGTCTACAAAACTAAGTATGCATCATATGGAAGTGTTGAAAGACACAAGGCTCGATTAGTTGCCAAAAGATTTTCCCAAGTTGAAGGAATTGACTATAATGAAACCTTTTCCTCTGTAGCCAAAAATAATTCCATCTGCCTTGTTCTTTCCCTTGTTTCCTCACATAAATGGGAGGTCCATTAGATGGATGTTAAATTCTTCTTCTTGCATGGAGATTTACAAGAATAAATCTACATGGAACAACCTCCTAGCTATGTCTAGAATGATGCTCACCTTGTTTATCGCGTTAATAAATCTCTTTATGGTCTTAAGAAAGCTCCTCGAGCTTGGTATGCCAAAATGGACAACTTTCTTTTAAGATGCCATTCTGATCCAAATTTCTATACCAAGAAAGTAAGAATCCATCTCTTAATCCTTGTCCTTTATGTTTATGACCTTATCCTTACTGGTAGTGACTCAAAACTTTTAAAACATGTGAAAACCAACCTTAAGAAGAATTTTGAAATGATAGACTTAGGATTTTTACATTGTTTCCTTGGCCTCCAAGTTTTGCAAACCAAGGAATAAATTTTTCTTTCCCAGTCTAATAATCTTGTGACCTTCTTCATCACATTCACATGGAAGATTGTAAACCAACTCCTTCTCCCTTCCAGTCTGGAGTTAAGATTGCTTCCACTTGTACTTCTCTTGAAGTTGATTCCACTTTGTACCATCAGTTAGTTATCCATCTCTTATAATTGACTCATACCCATCCCGATTTTTTTTTTTTTGTTGATCTTGTTACTCCGTATATGCAAACACCCCATGAAAGCAATTGGAAAACAACTAAAAGAATACTTCGGTATTTTCTTGGTATAGTTCAGTTCATGATACATTATAGTTCAAGGGGAATCCTTTATTAGTTGGTTTCATTGATTCAGATTGGGCCGACGACCCTGATGATTGAAAGTCTACTGCATGTTATGTTTTCATACTTGGTTCAGGACCCGTCACTTAGACCTGTAAGAAACAACATACTATTTCTCTTTATTCAACAAAAACATAGTACCGAGCAATGGTTAATGCAAGTCAGGGAGCGTTGTGGCTTCAACAAATCCTTTCAGAGTTTGGATTCCAACAACAACATTTGACTAGCCTTTGGTGCGACAATCGGAGTGCCATCAAACTCGCCAAAGATCCAATTAAACATCAACGCATAAAATACATTGAGCTACACACACACTTCATTAGAAATATCATTCATGATCGAGTTATTGAATTTCTCTTCTTCCTTACAAAATATCAAGTTGCAAACATTTTCACAAAGTCTCTTACACAAGAGAAGCTTTCCAAACTTCGATCTATGTTAGGAGTTCAGGAAGTTGTAACTAAGGGGGGATAGGCTCTGATGCCTCCTTCCTTCTCCTACCGTGTTATCTTTGTAAATCCTTCAATTCTATCCCAAGTTGTTCTTAAGGGGAGATGTTAGAATATTTAGAAACTTAGGAGTTAATTAATATCAACTTGGTCTAATGTGTCATTAGGTAAAAGTGTGTTTCTTAGTGTGTTTCTTTAGTATGCATTAGTATACATTTGTAGTTAGGAAATCCGACAATCACGATATGTTCCCGATATAGAGTGATCTGATGATTCATATTCTTCTCGATCTAACGACTACATTGATCAATGTCTTAAATCTCGATTGTTCCATGGTATCTATTTAAAGAGTATGGAGGGTCATTTGCTGATGATCGAGTGTGAGAAACTCTCTTGTAAAATATCTTTGTAAATTTTTCTTTTGCATTAATAAATTTCCAATGGTTGCATATGACCTTAACCATGGTCCATAAGAGCCTCCATATCGATTTGAAGCACTGCCATACCAACGAGAGAAGTTTCATCTTGATGCACGAGTCTTATCCCAAAAACATTGAAGATTCCATTACATGATCGCATGATAGAATATGCAAGAACTGAGAGGTTATTACCTTGAGCATGTGACAACAACGCACTAGATAACGATTTGATATACACTAGCACAAAGATAGAACAATTATTATCATAAGCCCATGACAATGACACGTTGGATAATAACTTGAAATACACTATAGAATAGATAGAGAACAAATCTACATCGACATAGAGGAACTTATTGGATATGCCACTGCAAATATGTCATTCTCAAACAAAGAGGACAAGCCCTATCATAAATAAAGAAAAGGTATTTAAAAGTTTATTTTTGATTAACAAAAGAGAAGACATATATAATTGTAGACGGTTTTAATTCTTGAAATAAGAGGGGGTATTTTTATAACCGTAAATTGCACCATACATGCATACCTGGCATTATGCCCTCTTACTTGCTATTTTTTCCAAGCCATCACTGAGCAACTGTTCTTAAAAACCTATTTTTGAAGATGTATGCACCCTGCATCACTACTTCCCGCATACACATGCTTGTTGCACCACTACAACTCGCGTACATACGCTAGTTGCACCATTACAACCTGCGTATACCCACAAAAGTTGCAAAAATTAAAAAGTTGCAAGGAATTCGTTGAGATTACAGGCTATTGGGTAGTTTCCCAATTGATCCACTGCCTATAGCCCATCACCCAACTGAATAACCATCCTTTTTTCATACAAAAGGAGTTGTTGGGGTCTCATTCCTAAGCCAAGCATAAGAACAGTGAAACTCTACCCGTTTCACATCCCCTCCTTTCCCCAATAATTTGCAACCACCTTGTGAGATTTGCATCAGAATTTCCCATTCTTGTCTTTTTCCTCCATTGTAAGCCTATGCCATTTCCCTAGAATAAGTGTGAGAGGAGAGAGATACGTGGAAGCACAGTTGGAGCTTGGTAAAGAGGATCCCAGACTAGGTTTGCGGAGCATTCACTGATCTCATTATAAGTAAACATTGTGATATCAATAAAATGAATACTTTTTCTGTCCTGAAATACGATGTGTCCAATATTTGTATTCGATTTACGTCTTATACTAACATCTAACCCATGATTTATACATGAGATGCTTGTTTGTAGTTCGCTATTTATCTATTTGTGAATGCAGGCCAGCCTTGGGAGGAGGCTTGTAGTCAGTGGAGCAATCGAACGCGAAAGGATCGACACTGGACACAGAGTAAAAGGTAGAGTTACCAGATCTTTTCACTTTGTATTTCATGTATTTCATGTGGGGTATATTCGGGGTAGTTATAAAAAGTAGGAGACTTTTAGACGGTTAGATTTGCCTACATACTGAACCCTAGTGTAGTCCATAGGGGGTTTTTCCCGCTATAGAAGAACTGACGACCATTCTGGGGAAACCTCTAGGGTTTTAGGGGATTTTATGGGTGTTTTATTGGTTTTTACCTTTTGAGTTTCTTTCGGAGTCTGCTGACTCTTTAAGGTATTTTGGTCACCTGTTGGTGCTATACAGGGTCTCCCTACCCTGACAGTCTATCTGTTTATCTTATTTTTTTAGGAGTTACAGAGGTGTACACGACCTATAGTGGGTCTGCACGCGTACATACGTGCCCTGCATTTAGACAACCCTTGTACATACGCAGGCTGCTTAAGCACTAGTAGCATGCCTGTGTCAAGAAACTTTTTCCTTAAGAAGGGGCAGTGAACCTCTTCCCTGATTGAAGTCCAAATTCTTAGGGTTTCTTGATTAAGTACAATGTCTCTATTTTTACAGTTGAAGCCTGGGTTTGATGTCAGTTTGGTTATATTTTTAAAGATTTCTTGTGTTTAGTTCGGAAGGTTTTTGGGAAAGTCTTCAAGTCTTTTTGATCAACTTGTTAGGTGTCTTTAGGGACTCCTTGCGATCTGCAGTGGGCTAGAGGTCAGTTCTCAGTATTTTCTGGTTGCTTCTCACTTTTTCCCCTTTCTCTTGCTTTAAAGAAAAAGAAAAAGAATTTATTTCAAGTTTCTTGTTTAAAGCATAAAAAAAAACAATATAAAAAGTTCTCATTTCTTAGTTTGGTAAGTAGTTGGGTTAGTTATTTTTCTTATTAGGAGAAAGAGTTATTTTCTTAAGTTCTTTACCGATTGCTTATAATATTAAGTAGCTCGTAGTTGAGTGAAATTTATTTTTAGGTTTTCCTTCAAAATATCTTAGAGAAAGTAGTTATGAAAAGTTGTTTAAGAGTTAGTTACAAATCTTTATTTGTCAAAAAGAAAAAGAAGTAATTTTTCTTTCAGTTTCGTTTGCTTCTCCTTATTCGTCTCTCAAAACACCCCACTAGTTTTGATTTTCATTTCCTTGATTTAAACAATCCATTTAAAATTAACGCTAATTTAAAATCAATTAGACTTTATGTTTGTAGGGTCAATCAACTAGTCTAGGCTAGAGCCTTGAATTAGGTTGGAGATGAAACTCTTCAAGGCTTACAGACAAACATTGGAGTCAGTGATAGGGAGTGTAAAAATTCTAGTAATCGTGAAAGTTATCTGGGACCCTCCTCTAACACAGGGGATAAACACGAGGTCGCGTGCATAAAGGTAGAGGATATAACCCCTCCAAATCTGGATCAAGCATAGTGGGGAACGCATATTGAGGACTTGTCGTGGGATACTGTTGGTCACATTTTACACGGAGCTTCATGGATATTGAATTTGTTTGAGGTCCTCAGTTGTCTTCTGGACCACTTTCTTCCAATACCCTCGGTAGGTTTCGGGATTAGTTACCCTTCTCATTGCGATCCACTCGACTGTCGACTGTACCTGCCTGGTGACTGTTCGCGAGCTGGAAACCTAGTTGTCTTTATTTTAGGGACTTACACAGGTGACTGCGGGGGTATACCATAGTACCTAGGGAAAACGCCAGACCATTCTTTGCAGATTATACCCAAAGGGTGATTCCATGTTCGAGTTGCACTTGCACCGGTAAGTTTCTCTAGTGTTGGCTGGCGTAAATGTTCTTCCAACTAGTTAGTGGTTTGCTTTCTTTGTCATAGGAAATTTTCTAGTGTGTGCTTGGTCTTCTGCATTAGAAAAATCCTTACTATGTCATTGATATTCTAACATAGTGGAAGATCAAGATCTCTGTCAGTCGCGAAGGCTTCAAGGCCTACCTCCGGTTAATTTGGATCCACGACCACCACCATTACAGCGAAGACTTGACCAACAAGGGTCGTTTGAGGTGACTGGGTTGCAAGAAACTATGCCCGAGCCAACTTCGAGAGGAGAACACTTGTATCTGGAGGAACCGACTATTTCTGACCTTGGAGCGGAATCTCTTGGTCCGTATAACCCTCCGATCACTGACTTGTCGGTGCCACTTTTGATACAGCTTGCCCCCCCAAGGGTAACACATCACGAGCATCAGATAGTTCTGCAAGTATCGATGGAAGCAAATGTTTCTACTTCATCAGGGAGTCCTCACACTCCCTCTACAACTGCCACTACTAGGGGTGTTCCACGTCCTAACCCACCTTTACCGGTCCAGACCACTATGGTCTCAACTGCCTCTACTTCGAGAAATGGTTTGATTCCTTCTATGGCGATGATCACTGCATCGTTCACACATAGTGCAATGGGTCTTCCGTTTTCATATGGGATGCCTGGATTTGATATGAACTTGGTCCTCACCTACTCCACCTTACAGACCATGGGTCTGGGGTAGGGAGCTCAAAAACTCCTCTGCAAGGGTCCATGGGGGGAACTTAAACCCCCTATAACACTTTCTCTTATGAAGGAGGTCATATACCTCCCTCGTCCCCCTTGCTCAATGGTGCTCCTCAACAACCCATCTAGCCAAACATGAACTATAGCTTGTTCGAAGAAGGTAGTCAAGGACCTTCTTCCTACACCACTCCAGTGGGTTCAATGTTGTTCTCTTTGTTCGGCGTGTTTGGAAACAACACTTTCTCTTCATATTCCATCTCGGTCGGGGTAAACCTTGGTTTTGGACCACAAAATCCTGTGCAGGGTACTATTCCTACACAAGGGGAAAAAACAAGAATATTTTCCTCACAAGGACTCTGGAATCCGTGGCAGGGATCAGTTCCCTCATTAGGGATGTCGATCAGGGGAAACCCCTTCCATGGTCAATGGAACCCCGGGCAAGGCTCAGTACCTATGCCCGTCGGATCAGCAGGGGCAACCCTTTCCAAAATCTTTGGAACACAATGTAAGGAGCAATCCCCGCCCAACCCTCAACGTCCAACTATGGGACTCAGTTGGCGAGTTCCCAACAAACACAGTATCCATTCGCTGGACAAGGACATTGTATTTACTAGAACCCTAGTCAACAACCTAGCTTTTCTTGGCAACCTGGTGCCAGCCAAATTCTAGGCTCTTTTCCTCCTGTACATAGTCAACAACCCAAACTACCATTTCTGGCGACGTTACATTTTCTAGACTTGTCAAGGTTGTTAAATGACCCAATCTATCATGATCCGTGTTGGCCTCCCATGCCGACAAAGCTTCCCTTGAACATTTCGAAGTTTGAAGGTAAGCCTAATGAAGATCCAGGCGATCACATGACCACGTTTCACCTATGGTGCTCATCGAACTCTCCACGAGATGACTCCATTCAGTTGCATCTATTTCAACGCGCTCTTATCGGGAGTTTCACAAAATGGTACATTGATATCGACCGCTCAAGATACTCTTGCTTTAGTGAATTGACTATGGTTTTTCTCAACCATTTCCAACTACCTGTGAGATATGATTTCGACACCAAATTGTTGGCCAACTTCAAGTAGACAAAGGCTGATCATATCTCGGATCACATCTGAGAATGGCGGCATCAGAAGAGTTTGATAAAAGTACTAGACCCACCAACTTTCCTACTAGAGTGGTTTCTTAAGTCTTTGGTGCCCCGGTTATCCAAGGACATTGCAACGTCGAGGGTCTTTTATGCAGAAGAGGCGATAATGAGAGCTCAATAAATTGAACTGATATACTCTCAGTTTGGTTTACTTTATGAGGTTTTTCCATATGCACCATGATATATCCTTAACAAGATCAGACACAAGTCTAGACGACACGTCAATGGCATAGTTGGTTCAACACAAGCGAAGCCCACTGATCAACTGTTGAATCAATTGCAACGATTGTTGATACAACAGACAACGTCTAGGAAAACCTCTAGTTTGGCTGCTCCCCCTACTCAAACGTCATATGTACATAGTGCAGTCAATGAACCCGAAGGCCAACTAGCAGCCTAACGGAAAGAAAAAACATCGAAACAAGAAGGGTAAGGGGGGTACGAAATCCACCAATAATGCTGGCGGGGGAAACATAGAGAAAATAAATTCGAAGTATCCATGTAACCTTTGCACGGAATACCATCACCTGTGCCCTTATGTTGCGAAGGCCCATAATTTATTGGCACAACAACAACCTACTATGTTAACGAACCCATTTCCACATGGGAAAAATTTGACTCAAGCCTCTACGAGCACGGATGGGGGAAGTCAAGGACCCCCTTCGTCTTCTAGTAACCCCTCAACCATGAATGTTTATATGTTGAAGGGTGACGCTCACATAACAACTAGGGCACATGATTACAGAATGTCAAACACTGCTGAAAAAGGGTAAAGAAGCTAAAAACCCGTCAGTTCCTCTCCAGATTGAGAAGACAATGGGTGAAACAATGACACACATCCCGAAAGGGGCGTTCAATAAGGCTTTGCATAATTCAAACGCCAGGGCCACTCAAAATTACTCCTTGGTGGAAGATTTGTCACAAACCCCTTGCGCGATGTCTTCTTTGGAGGTCCTCCAGAGCTGCCCTTCGCAGAGAAAGGCCCTGTTAGCTACCTTAGGATCTATCGAGACCTTTAATCCAGGAACGATCATGCTTGATACGAACAAATTGAAAACTCGTTGCATTTTAGATAGTAGTGGGTCGCCCCACATTGCATTTTAGATAGTAGTGGCTCACCCCATGAAATATTTTACTCGGAATATTTTCCGCACGGTGGTTGATGAGGGCACCTCGACATGCATGATGTCATTGGTATGTTGGAGGGCCTATTATCACTGACATTTCATCTGCAAATGTTTACAGGAATCCAACATCTTCAAACAGTTATGAGTTCACCCATGGACCAAAATTACCAATTTTTTTTCCAAAAGGTCCAAAACTATACAGCCAGTGATAAAATCAAAGTGCGCTATGACTACACAGGGCGTGCGTGCACATGCGCAATCCAGAAACACAAGAAAAGAGCACATGCGCACGATGTGCGACTGTGGTCGCTAAAAGCCACACACACCTGAGAACGATGCATTTATGAGATTGGTCGGCCTCCCACCCACTTCTAGTTCAGCTTCCAAGTTGATTTGACATCCAAATCTCGGCTGGATCCAACTGGGTGGCTGGTCAAAGACCTAAAAATGCCCTAAACAACCCCTTTTCACATTAAAAGACGGTTTCACAATACCTCAAAGTGGTGCTATAAAACAAGGCCATGGGTGCACTACATTTTCAAGGAATTCATTTTCAAGGTTATGCTGCTGCTATTCTCTTGGGGAATCCTCTTTTGTCATCAAGAGTATACTAGCATCATTACATTTGGGAAATCCATCTCACCTTTTGAGTGGATTAGCTTGGGATTCTTTCACCATTTCTTTCAAGTTTTCAAAGTTGTAAGAAGAGCTCAAATTGTGGGGGTCTAAGAGCCCTCCCTTGGAGGAAGAAGGGACCCAAAGTCCTCTTTCTTCTCGGTGTTTTCTTTTCACTAATACAATACTTTCCATTGGTGACATGAGTCTTATTTGTTTCTTGTTATTATGTCCTTATGCTTAATAGTTTAGTTGTTCTTTCATTTCTTCATTTAATTCTTAGCTTAGTCTTTTATGTTTCTTTTTCTAATCCTTTCTTTCACTATTGTCTTTCTTAGCTAACCCAACTAAGCTTGTAAGCACCTCTGTTTTTCTCATTTAGGTGACAAAAGAGGTGGAACAAGGCCATTAGCCAACCCTTTTTTTCTCCATCACCTACTTTGATTATTGCTTTCAATGGTCATTCTTTTAGACCACATGGAATCATCCCTTCTTACCCTGTACAGTTAAGAGGGAAGACCGTGTGCGTCGAAGTTGAAGTGGTCGATGCGCCTCTCGACTACAACCTACTATTAGGAAGGAGTTGGACATATTCCATGCATGCAGTGGTTGCCACAATTTTCCAGGTCTTGTTATTTCCACCGAGGGTCAAATTGTGACCATTGATCAGTTGTCCTTCTCCAGGCTTGACCCTTCATCAGGGGCATCCACGGTCTCGATGATTGATAACCCACAACCCGAGTTTGTTAATGTGGGGGTTGGTTTGTGCCCACCGTTGATGGGTACTTTTGATTACCTGCCTCCTTCTAGTGATGTCAATATGATATCGACTGTCCCTAAACAGCCTAGGGCTGATATCTTTCAAGTGTCATTGTTCCGTATGACTCACTTTGCAAGATACCAGATATATAAAATATGCAGAACAAAAATGCAATGCTAGAAATGACAGAATAACAGTAAAATATCTAGCATAATCTTCACAATACACAGAAATGATATAAGAAATAGCAACAGAAATAACACTTTGATTCAGATAGCAATGTTCACAGGCCTCTTCGAGGGGGAAACCTCCAATCGAGCAGCGCTCTGTTACAATAATCTCCAAGCTAGGGTTTTCATACCCTCGACCCTTATTTATACTAAATGTGTCTATTAAGAGAAGCATCTAGAGGAAGATCCTTCTAGAAGCGGAAGCTTCTATTAGTTCTTCTTAAATCCGCCTTATTCTATTTTATTGAAAGGTCTTATTAATATTGACCTTTATTACATCCGAATACATCGATCTACCTATGTGCGGGTTAGGACCTTAACATGTCTGCCCCCTTAAAAACAACCTTGTCCTCAAGGCTTGAGATGTGGAAACTGCTGCAGAATGGTAGCTGGTTCCCAAGTGGCATCTGCTGGAGTCATATCTTTCCACTAT
>ML792196.1:244113-273317 GCA_009831015.1 Picea engelmannii
AGAAACAATGACTTATGGTCTGTGGTATCCCAGAAATCAAAGTCTTCAGTTGACTGCTTATTCAGATGCAGATTGGGAAAATTGTGTTGATGAGAGAAAAATCACCAGTGGAGGAGCATTCTTCTTGGGTAACTCCTTAGTAGTCTGGCTTAGTAAAAAGCAAGGTTCTATTTCTTTATCAACCACAGAGGCCGAGTACATTGCTACTGCTACCTGTTGCACACAGGTATTATGGATGATTCAGACACTTGCAGACTTAGAGGTAAAATATACTGCACCGATCCCAATTCATTGTGATAACACAAGTGCCATCAGTGTGTCTAAAAATCCTGTCCTCCACTCCAAGACAAAACATATTCCCATAAAATATCATTTTCTGAGAGAGCAGGTCACCAATCAGATTGGTCAGGTCCATTACATTCCCACTACAGAACAAATTGCATACATCTTTACTAAGCCCCTAGCCAAGACACCGTTTGAATATCTCATACAGAAGCTGGGTGTCATTTCGTTTCACACCTAAAAGAGACCATCTTGTTAGGGGGAGATTTGTATTGTTTGATTATCTAATGCCTCCTAAAATTACTACAATAGCTCATGGGGAGCATGTCTCTTATTTGACATTGATGTCAAAGGGGGAGAAAAGAATTTGGGTGCCTTAGTTGCCATCAATGCCAAAGGGGGAGATTGTTGGCAAATGCTCAGCAGGTAGTGTATGTTTGTCATTGATGGAAAGTACAATAGTGAAGATGGCATGATCAGAATGTGAATTGATGGACAAACAGGAACAATGCAGGCTCAGGAGGAATTAGTGCAGAGTCAAAATTCTTCCAAGTAAGAAGGATGTGTAATCTTGGAGGAGAAGCATCGCTGATCGTTGGATCCCATCCAAAATTCCGATAGCATGAGGGCTGTCAGATCTGAATAAAAACAAGAAGAGCACACGCTGAAGAGGAGGATAGATCTTAGGCGTTAGATCTGAGCGCAGGATCCGACCACCGTTGGATCGGGGAAAACTTGCACGGTGTTTAAATTGCAAGGAGAAAATGGGCTCACAAAATCCTGAAAGCAGGAGGACCGCTCATCTCAAGGGGTTATGTGGACTATTGATCCGACTCCCTGTTGGGGTTTCGAGGATTGCGAGTTGAAGAAGTCAAAGAATAATAATCACAGGACTCGCAAAATCGTGATATGCGATACCTCGATATAATCTCGACCGTTGGATCGAGGACAAATATGGACCATTGATCCCAATCCTTGTCGGAGTTTCGGGGATCGGGAGTTGGACATGACAAAGATTATTGACAACAGAAACCCCGATTTCGTGATATGAGAAATCATGATTTAATCGCAGCTGTTAAAGTTAAGAAGTGACCTGGACCGTTGATATGATCTCTTTATGGAGTGTCGGGGATCGGGACTTTGAAGTGACAAAAACACTTGACAAAAAGAATGTCGATTTCACGATATGCGATATCGCGATGCAATCGTAGCCAATGCCTCCTAAAATTAGGGGGAGATGTGAATGATGCTGAAAGTACCATTGTTTATTTCCATACATTATTGTGATCATCATTTAGTGTCTCTACAAAGAGGTTAAACGAACCATAAATGTTTAAGCACGGAAACAACAGATTCACCCTGCCTCTCAGTTGTCTAACAAATAACACAAGTTGACTGGTTCTCCTCTCCTTGAGAGGCCAGTTAGAAAGTAGATGTCCTCAGTTGTTGGATTCAATGACTGCCCCTCGAGCATAAATGCCTTAATGTCAGGGTGCCAGTAATCCACCAAGGCATTCAACAACCTGGGTTGTGCCCTCATGAATGGACACCGAAAAAACTTCCATAACCTGCATTGTCTCAACGTGACCATAGCTACAGGGTCCTCATCGACCAAGATATCTATATCCTCATGCTCCCTCTCTCTCCAGTGCAAATACATCCTGTTACATGACAAGTTCATGGGGGGAGTTGGCTCTTGCTTTTCATTTTTTCTATGCTATTGAGGTTGTACGCGGGTTGTCTTGGACACAGTCGCATATGCACGTGGGTATATTGTTTTCTTCTTGTGGGCATATGCGGGCTGTCCTTGGAAAACCCGCGTAGACGTAGGGCCGCCCTTTTTTAAAGGGGCATGCCCCCCCCAAAACCAAAAGAAATGCAGAAAGGAAGTATGGAAATGCAAGAGGGGTTAGTTTGTACTTACTTGGTCTGAGAGAAAGTTCGTTTCGTCCTCTGAAGCTCCCAAAATCAACTCTTTTAGAAAATGGGTCTTTTTATCTTTTTGGTTAATTCTCAATTTGCAATGGTGAAAATGAGTTGTCAGCTTCTATTTATAGACTTTTTTGGCCTTTTTTGCCACTTTTTCGAACCCTTTTTTCATTTTTTCTGGCTTGTAAATCATTTAACGTGGTTCTTGAGTTTCTCATTGGATGTTACGATACATTTCACTTTTGGTTTGTATAATTTTTGGGATATGGGTCACTTTAAAAGATTCTTTGGTAAAAGTTATTTTTCCAACTTTTTGCATTTAAGTTAGGATTCCACCCCCACTTTTTGCATCTCGTTGTCTTTTCCGCTTTTCCATAGGATCGATCTCACCGAATTGCGACATATAGAACCGTCATTACTATTTTAGAAGTGTCGTGGTGAGGTGGTAGAGCCTACCTTTACATGGATGCCCTAGGCAGATCTTAGTTGCATTTTGGTGTCCATGTCGTCGTTAATGACTTTAGGCTTGGGAGTCCTTGTTAGTCCTGTCATGATTATGATATTGAGCCTCATATGTTTGATGTGTCATCCCTCTTGACCTCACCCTCAGGACTCCCAAAAAATGAGTCTTCTTTTAAGCCCTCTTTAGAATCTCTAAACATGAAAAGATTGTCGAGCAATCTTGTTGTCCTTCACGCTCGCCAAAATAAAATTTGAAGGCATGTTTGTCTGGATGGACAATTGTACAAACAAAGGTAATATAGGAACTTTGGTTCGCTCGAAGAGTATTCTCAGGTATAATTTTAACCCTTTTTCAGGCCCGAGGGACTTAATTTACGAAAAAGGAACCCCCACAGAGTCCATAGTTACACTCTTTTCAGACTCCCTAAAATTGAAAAGATTACTGAGTGACCTTGTTCCTTCACACTCGTTAAACTGGTGCAGAAGAAAATCCCCTATAGAGTCCATAGTTAAGCTCTTTTCAGACTCCTTAAAATTGAAAATATCGTCAAGTGACCTTGTTCTTTCACACTCGTTAAATTGGTTCAGAAAAAAATCTACTGGCATGAGTTTATGCCTTTTTTCAGCCTATAGATTAAGGAGGAAAAAGGTACACCTCGGGAGATTCGTCTCGCCGGGAGAGTTCTCCTAAGTAGATTTTATACTTTTTCGGGCTAAGGAGACTAAATCTAGAAAAAGGTTGTGAGTCCATAGTTAAGCTCTTTTCAGACTCCTTAAAATTGAAAATATTGCCGAGTAATCTTGTCTTTGTCACACTCGTTAAAATGGTTTTGAATAGACATCTTTTCAGTGCTAGTTTACCCCTTTTTTGAACCAACTAGACTACCTTCGAAAAAGGTACCCCAACAGAGTCTTCTTTTATGCTTTTTCAGACTCTCTAAAAATGAAAAACTACCGAGCTTACCTTATTTGGGCTTGTGAAAAATACATTGAAGGGGGTTTCATCATGTCTTGCTAATCACAGTTTCATCTCTGCGTCTTTGGCCTAATGTCGACTCCATGTTTCTCTCAAATGAACCTTTGAAGCATGCCTTATACGCAAGCCTTGTAGCACTTTGCCTCTGCGACCTGGCACCTTGACCCATAGAGGAATTTTCCCCGAGTGTCCTTTTCCTACACATGTCTCCTTGCTATGAGAATTAGTGTGTTCCTTGCGCTCGGAACTAGTATGCTTGTGACACTCATTCCTCCTTTGTAACGTAGCATTCTTTTATTCTTTTTAAAGCTCTTCAAAATATTGAAAAAGACAAAAAAAATCAAATATACCCAAAAAGAGGATGGGAAATTTATTTTCTTTTTATGGAAGCACAATGAGTCGCCCTTAGGCAAAGCATATACTTTCGTTTGTCATCAAGATTTAGGATTTAATATGACCTTAGGAATATGTTCTCGCTACATAGAGCTGTGTCCTCCTCCATTTGGTTATTCTTCCAAACACATGGAGAGTTTTGCGTTGTCTCCTGCATCGTGAACTTATGTCAATGTCATGCTGCCCGAGTCTGATCATCTGTCGTGATATTGTCCAAGGAAAGTTTTACCCAACCTGGGTCGGCCTTTCTGTAGTTTGTCTCTTGACCTCATGCCCAGCCATCCCCAAAGTCCAATCAAGTCCTTGTTCGAAATCAGTGAAGTTCTCTGCTTGATCACTGAGATCGTCTTGTGTGTTCCTCGACGAGCCGTCGAATACCTCTGGGTAGTGAGGTCGTACACTCACATTACACTCCTACCCAAGTTTTTAAGATCTTGAAGTTGTTTCTCGAGCTCTAAAGGCCTCATTTCTTGATATTATAGAGAGGGGGTGTTGGAGTATAACGCTCCAATAATGTTTTTAATTTAATGTAAAAGACACATTCATATAAGTGAAAATGATATAAAAGGGGATCAACCTCATTGCATCAAATGGATTCATTGTAAAAAAAAACATATATTTTATGTGAGTCAATTTCTATCATGTTTTCAATATTTTTTGAGTGACTAAAATTTTGAAAATTACATCATCATTTGACTCAAGTACATATACAAATTTTCATCATACACGTTCATTTGAGGCTAATCTAACCATTTTACAAACATAGGACCATGCCATCATATTTTTCATCATCAGAACACGATTATCAAGGATGATCATCAAACTTAGAGATTTTATTTTCTATGGATTCACTTTAGTTTCTTTTGCATCTCAATTTTTTACAAAATATTATTTTCGACTACTTATTTTTTACCTTGTTTCAATCTTCTTGCTTTTATTGCAATTTTTTTTATAGTCTCTTTTCTCTTCAATATTTCATTTCCTTTTGTGATCCATATTTTATGAGTAGAACGAAATGAATACAGATTATTAGCAGGTTCTTAATACAAAATAACAGAGATACAGTAAAACTGGTTTTCTATTCAATAACGAAATAAGCTGAAACTGTAAAATGCAGCGGAAACAAGCTTGCTCGAATGGTGGCAGCTTATCTCTGAGAAGAGATGTGACGGTTGCGCGCATTCGCAAGAAGAAAAATTACAATGAGGCTCTAAATGAATTTTTACAATAAACCAGAATGCCAAAAAACCTAGACATCCAAAAACCTAACCCTAGGAGATGAAGCGCCAAAACTCATGTGGGCCTTGTTTGGGTAAGTTAGTACATCAACTTCCTGGGGTTGTAAGTTTTTCATACGATCTCTGTTTTAGGCATGTGACAGCCCGTTGAAAAAGTATCACTGAGGAGATTCATTTTGGGGGCTCAATCATGCCTTAGGCTATCATTGAGGAGCTTGATCCTGAAAAACCTTCATTTAGGCCCTCAAAATGGCCCCGAAAGTTAAAACTGCTAAAAATAGTAAATTGCCAAAATTGTTAGAAAACTGTTTTGATCCAGTTGGAAAAGGTGGGTGGCCACTGATATCCATATGGATCAATCCTCCCTCCATAGGAATAAATGGTATCCATTGTGTTGAATTCCCCCATCAGATGAGGAAATTTATGCTGAATTTGGCCTTGGGTGAGCCACTTGCCTTGGTGCAGAAGCTGCCCTGCTTTGATGACTCGATAAAGATAGATCCTTTGTTGTCGAGTGCCCTTGATATGTGTGTCCAAAATATGATCATTGGATTCCTGTTGTATGCAGTTAGGGTTGAACTCTGTTGGTGTCAGCTATTCTTCTACTTCTGAGGTGTCCAATAATGGTTGGAAATAAGGGCCAAGGAGATCCACATTGAACACTAGGTGCAGGCCAAGGAAGGGAGGAATGTTGAGCTCAAAATAATTGTCCCCCATGACCTTGGTGATAGTGTACGACCCATAATGGAGTGGGTGAATATTTTGATGGGGTCCTGTAAGGCACTCTTTCTGCAAGTGCAACCAAAATTTGTCGCCCACTTGAAACTTATGTGGCACTCGATGTTGATCATGGCATTGTTTGTACTTGTCATTGGACTTTTGTAGGATATCCTAAACCTGTTGGCGGATGTGATGGATCTGATCAATGAAACTAGTGGATTTGTCATCTTCAGTTGGAGCAGGAGATGAGTCGGTCGAGGTGACCGCAAGGGGAAGTGGAACATTTATGGGACCCAATGGTTGGAATCCAAACCCCACTTGAAAGGGGATGTGGCCAGTTGAGATATGTAGGGCTCAGTTGTAGCTATGCTGGACATAGGGGAGGATCTCATCCCATGTGCGAGGTTGATTTGAATTATACATGAAAAGGATATGCACAATCATTCGATTTACAACCTCGGTTTGGCCATCTGTCTGGGGACGGAAGGCCGTGGATTAGTGACCAGAGGCTCGACCAGAATGTGCTGAGAAATAAACTATCTTGATATGAGACAATGGTTTGTGGGATTCCAAAATGTACCCAGACTCATTCAATGAAGATCTTGGCAGTGGCCTCTACTGTGATTCTCTTCTTGCAAGCAACCAGAATCACTATCTTAGAAAAGCGATCAACAACCACAAAAACACAGTCATTTACCCACTTGGTGGATGGGAGGCCTGACATGTAGTCCATTGAGATGGATTCCCATGGAATTTCAGGAGTAGGAAGAGGGGTGTACAGGCCCTGTTTCTTAGTTGTCAGTTTGGAAATAGCGCAGGCAGTGCAAGACCTGATATACTTGCTAACCTCTTGTTGAAGTTTCGACCAATAAAAATGTTTCTGTAGCATCGCCACTGTCTTTTTGAAGTCAAAGTGTCTTCCCACCCGACTGTAGTGGGATTCCCAGATCAACTTCGATCACTCACTTGATGGAACACATATATGGCCCAGATGACACAACAACCCATCCTGAAGATGGAAAGTATCGACAACTGAATTTTCACCCAAAATTTGGTAGGTGGTGGCGAAGTCAAGGTCTGTCTCATAGATTTGGGGCCATCCAGATGTCTCATAGCCGCAGGAGTCTAGCACTGTGGTGAGTGCATCGACTGGAGGTCTGCTGTGGCAATCAACAACATGATTGGTGCTTCCTGTTTTATACTTGATGTTGAGGTGTAATTGCTGCAAGTATGTGGACCACTTTTGATGGCAACCATTCTGCAATTTTCCCTGTGTTTGCATGAAGTGCAGTGGCTTATGATCAGTGTGGATGACTATCTCTTTCCCAAGAATGTAATGTCTCAATTGGCAGCAGGATTGTACAATGGAGTGCATTTCCTTGTCGTAAGTAGGGTACTTATGGAAAGTATTTGATAGTGTCTCACTATGATAGGCCACAGGGTGGCCATGCTGAGTGAGAAAAACACCCACAACATAGTCTGAAGCATATGTCTCAATTTCAAAGGAAAGCTGCAGGTCTAGTAGTGAAAGTACTTGGGCAGAGCACAAGCGTTGCTTCAAATCATCGAACGCTTGTTGTTGGGATCGGCCCCATGCAAATTTTTCCTTACCACCACCCCTATTTATTTGGCTGAGGGCCCATGCAATATGGGACAATCCCAACACGAACCTGTGGTAGAAATTTGCAAGGCCCAAGAAGCTACGAAGCTCAGTGAGTGTTGTTGGTGTTGGCTAGTCACATATGACTTGGATCTTGGATGGATCCACATGTATGCCATGTTGATCAATGATGTATCCCAGGTAATGTACCCTGTCCATGCCAAAGGATCATTTTTTCAAGTTGGTGTATGGCTTGTGCTGCCACAGGGTGTGTAGAACTTGTTGAATATGCTGCAAGTGTTCGGCCCAAGTCTTGCTATAAATTAGAATGTCATCCAGATACACCACTACAAAAGTATTGGTGAATGGTCACAGGATATCACCCATCATCCTCATGAAAGTGGCTGGAGCATTTGTCAAACCAAAGGGCATGACCAATCATTCAAAAATGCCTTCCTTTGACTTGAAGGCGGTCTTGCATACATCTGTCTGTTCTATCGAGACCTAGTGGTAGCCAGACTTCAGATCAATCTTATTGAAGTATTTGGCCCCCGTGAGTTGATCAAGAAGGTTGTTGATTCAGGGAATTGGGTACCCGTTTCTGACCGTGATTTTATTCAGAGCCTAGTAATCAATACAGAGTCACCAGGTTCCATCTTTCTTCTGTACCAACACGATTGGGCTATCGCAAGGTGATGAGATGGGATGGATATGCCCCTTGTGGAGCAGTTCTTGGATCTATTTCTTGATCTCCTCATTCTCTGACAAAGCACGATGATAGACTGGCCCATTGGGAAGTGGTGCACCCCGGGTCAGATCGATGGGGTGCTTGACCTGATAGTGTAGTGGTACCACTGTAGTTGAGGAGAAGATATCTGAGTATTCTTCCATGACCTTATCTACTTGCTTCTGCTGTGTGGAGAGGTCGGCCGTAGAGACCCTGGATGTGGCTATGATATTTCTCTTATTCTAAGAGAAAATCACGAATAAGACAAACTTCCTCGCCTGAGATATGACCTTCCTGCATTTCTTAGCAGAGATTAAGGAAATAACACTAGGTGGGACTGTCTCAGGTATCCTGTACAATTTTCTGTTCAAAGTAATAATAACACTACGATGCCTAGAATCATATAAAAAATGACATTTCCATAAATAAGGTTGGCCCAAAAGAACATCACAAACTTCGAGAGGAGAAACATCACATAATACCTCATCTTTGAAGGGCTTGATGCCGTATGACAATCGACACTATTGACTGACACGGAGATCGCTTCCTTGGTAGAGCCATCCAATGGTGTAGGGTTGTGGGTGCGGCGTTGTTGGTAGGGTGATCCACTTGATGACCTATGTTGATTTGAGGTTCTTCTGGCTACCGCTATCAATGATGAAGTGTATCGGGGTGTGTTTTACCCACATTTGTGAATGGAAGAGGCACTCTCCTTATTCTGGCTCATCTGGTTCACCAGGTTGGAGCTTGGTGGTAGCAACGGTGGCACTAGGTTCCGCTTCAATGATCCATATTCACCTTTCTGGTTCTGGCTCAGAGTTAGAATCCACATATGATTAAAAGGCTTTCACTTCGGCCACCAAGGACTGCTTTGAGAGACAGTCAATAGTGTTATGCCAAGGGCTCTTATGGAAGTCGCACCACTTCCCGGTATCTTTCTTTGTCTTTCCAGTGTCCTTCTTTTCTTGTGACTTGGACTGGTTGTCCTGATACTGTCCATATTTTCTCTGTCCTTTTTTTGTGGGTTGGGGTTTCCCTTTCCTAGTTTTTTTGTGAGGGGTACCCAGGCCCAAAGTGCCACGTCTTTTGTTTGAGCTTCTGCTCGATTTGGATGACATATTGGTAGGCCACGCCCAAGGATGAGATGTCCAGAAATTCCATGTCGGTCTGGATGTATCTATGCAGAGAACTGCGATACTTGAGAACCAGATGTTTCTATGAATCTTTGATACCCAGCTTGGTGCGCAAGGTTATATGGAATATATTTGTGAAATTGGGCATTGCTTGGTCTCTTTCTTGCGGTAGTGTGGTCCATTTGGTATACTCTTCGTCATAACTTCCGACAGGGTAGTATTGTTCCTCAATAACATCCCTGAAGGATTCCCAGGTGGCCATGACTGAAAATAATGAGGTTTCCTCTGTTTCCTTTTTCTCACAGTAGGTTTCCCACCAATCTTTGACATGGGGAACGACTTTGAGGAGCGCAAAAGTAATCTTTTCTCTATTCGAAAAGTTATGGAAAGAAAAATACCCTTCTAGTAGATTCAACCACTTGTCTACAACAACTACGTCTATATGACCTTCAAATATAGGAATATTGAAGTTTATTTGTACCTTGAAGGAGGTGGTGCCTCCGTTCAAAGAATATGCGTTGCCTGTTGGTAGCCGCCAAAGGATTTGCACGAAACTATCCATCATCTCGTTCTTCTATTGCGTGAGGGATTCCTCAATCAACAGTTTGAAAGGATATCCTAGCCCATCATATTTCTTTTCTCCTGCCATGATAGGTTGCTTGGGCGTGTGAGAGCTTCTATCCTCAAGAGAAACAAGCTCGAGACCCAACTCTTTGTACTCCAACCTCGTTGGGGACATGCATTAAGACGACAAGGATCAGACCGCTCTGATACCACTGATCCAAATTTTATGAGAAAAACGAAATGAATACAAATTATTAATAGGTTCTTAACACAAAATAACATAGATACAGTAAAATTGGTTTTCTATTCAATAAAGAAATAAGCTGAAACTGTAAAATGCAGTGGAAACAAGCTTATTGGAATGGTGGCGGCTTATCTCTGAGAAGAGATGTGATGGCTGCGCGCATTTGCAAGAAGAAAAATTACAATGAGGCTCTGAAGGCCATTTTACAATAAACCAGAATTCCAAAAACCCTAGACATCCAAAAACCTAACCCTAGGAGATGAAGCGCCAAAAGTCATGTGGGCCCCGTTTGGGTAAGTTAGTACATCAACTTCCCCAAGTCGTAACTTTTGCATACGATCTCTGTTTTAGGAGTGTGAAAGCCCATTGGAAAGGTATTTACAAGGAGATTAATTTTGGGGGCTCAATCATGCCTTTAGGTATCATTGAGGATATTGATCCAGAAAAACCTTCATTTAGGCCCTCAAAATGGCCCCGGAAGTTAAAACCGCTAAAAATAGTAAATTGCCAAAATTGTAAAAAAACTATTTTGAGCCAGTTGGAAAAGGTGGGTGGCCACCGATATCCATCTGGATCAATCCTCCATCCTTAGGAAGAAATGGTTTCCATTGCATTGAGGTCCCCCATCAGATGAAGAAATTTCTGCTGACTTTGGCCCTGGGTGAGCCACTTGCCTTGGTGCAGAAGCTGCCATGCTTTGATGACTCAATAAAGATGGATCCTTTGTTTTCGAGTACCCTTGATGTGTGTGTCCACAATCAGATAATTGGATTCCTATTTTATGCAGTCAGGGTTGAGCTCTGTTGGTGTTAGCTGTTCTGCTACTTCTGAGGTGTCCAATAATGGTGGGAGATCCACGTTGAACACTGGGTGCAGGCCAAGGAAGGGAGGAATGTTGAGCTCAAAAGAATTGTCCCCCACAGACTTGGTGATAGTGTACAACCCATAAATGAGTGGGTGAAGCTTACAATGGGGTCCTGTAAGGTGTTCTTTCTACAAGTGCAACCAAACTTTGTCGCCCACTTGAAACTTATGTGGCACCCGATGTTGATCATGGCGCTGTTTGTACTTATCATTAGACTTATGTAGGATATCCTGAACCTGTTGGCGGATGTGCTAGATCTTCTCAATGAGCCGAGTGGCTTTGTCAGCTTCAATTGGAGCAAGAGATGAGTCAGTCGAGGTGACCCCAAGGGGAAGTGCAACATCTATGGGACCCAATGGTTGGAATCCCAACCCCACCTGAAAGGGGTTGTGGTTGGTTGAGCTATGCAGGGCTTGGTTGTAGCTATACTGGACATAGAGGAGGCTCTCATCCCATGTGTGAGGGTGATTTGAATTATACATGTGAAAGATATGCACAATCATTCGATTTACAACCTCGGTTTGTCCATCTTTCTGGGGGTGGAAGGCCATGGATTTGGTGATCTTGGTGTCCAGTAGTGACCGGAGGCTTGACCAGAATGTGCTGAGAAATTGACTATCCCGATCTGAGACAATGGTTTGTGGGATTCCAAAATGTACCCAGACTTGTTCAAAGAAGAGCTTGGAAGTGGCCTCTGCTGTAATTCTCTTCTTACAGGCAACCATAATCGCTATCTTAGAAAAGCGATCAACAACCGCAAAAAAACAATCATTTCCCCGCTTGGTCGATGGGAGGCATGACATGTAGTCCATTGAGATGGATTCACATGGTCTGTCAGGAGTAGGAAGAGGGGTGTACTTGCCCTGTTTCTTAGTGGTCAGTTTGGCAATAACGTAGGTAGTGCAGTACCTGATATACTTGCTGACCTCTTGTTGAAGTTTCGACAGTAGAAATGTTTCTGTAGCATCGCCACTGTCTTTTTGATGCCGAAGTGTCCTTCCACCCGATTGTAGTGGGCTTCCCAGATCAACTTCCCTCGCTCACTTGATGGAACAAAAATATGGTCCAGATGACACAACAACCCATCCTAAATATGGAAACTATCGAAAACTGCATTTTCACCCAACATTTGGTAGGTGGTGGCGAAGTCAGGTTCTGTCTCATAGAGTTGGGACCATCCATATGTCTCATGGCTGCAAGAGCCTAACATCATGGTGAGTGCTGCGACTGGCGGTCTGCTGAGGAAATCAACGATGCGATTGGTGCTTCCTATTTTATACTTGATGTTGAGGTGGAATTGCTGCAAGTACGTGGACGACTTTTGATGGTGATCATTCTGCAATTTTTTTTGTGTCTCCATGAACTACAGTGGCTTATGATCAATGTGGATGACTATCTCCTTCCCAAGAATGTAATGTCTCCACTGGCACCAAGCTTATACAATGGAGTACATTTCCTTTTCATAAGTAGGGTACTTACAGACAATATCTGATAGTTTTTCACTATGATAGGCCACGGGGTGGCCGTGCTGAGTGAGAATGACGCCCACCATATAGTCTGAAGCATTTGTCTCAATTTCAAAGGGATGCTGCAGGTATGGGAGTGAAAGTACTAGGGTTGAGCACAAGTGCTGCTTCAAATCATCGAACACTTGTTGTTGGGACTGACCCCATGAAAATTTATCCTTACCACCACCCCTGTTTATTTGGCCGAGGGCCCATGAAATATGGTAGAATCCCAACACGAACCTGCGGTAGAAATTTGCAAGGCCGAAGAAGCTCCGAAGCTCAGTGAGTTTTGTTGGGGCTAGCCAGTCATAGATGACTTGGATCTTGGCTGGATCCACATGTACTCCATGTTGATCAATGATGTATCCCAGGTAATGGACCCTGTCCATGCCGAAGGAGAATTTTTCCAAGTTGGCGTATAGCTTGTGCTACCACAGGGTGTGCAGAACTTGCTGAATATGCTGCAAGTGTTCGAACCAAGTCTTGCTATAAATTAGAATGTCATCCAGATACACCACTACAAAAGTATTGGTGAATGGTTGCAGGATATCATCCATCATCCTCATGAAAGTGGCTGGAGCATTTTTCAAACCAAAGAGCATGACCAACCATTCAAAAATGCCTTCCTTTGACTTGAAGGTGGTCTTCCATACATCTGTTTGTTCTATCGGGACCTGGTGGTAGCCAGATTTCAGATCAATCTTACTGAAGTATTTGGCCCCCACGAGTTGATCAAGGAAGTTGTTGATTTGGGGAATCGGGTACCAGTTTCTGACTGTGATTTTATTCAGAGCTGGGTAATCAATACAGAGTTGCCAGGTTCCATCTTTCTTTTGTACCAACACGATTGGGCTCCCACAAGGTGATGAGCTGGGACGGATGTGCCCATTGTGGAGCAGTTTTTGGATATGTTGCTTGATCTCCTCATTCTCTAACAAAGAGCGGTGATATACTGGCCCATTGGGAAGTAGTGAGCCGGGGGTCAGATCGATGGGGTGCTTGACCTGACAGTGCATAGGTACCCTTGTAGGTGAGGAGAAGATATCCGAGTATTCTTCCACGACCTTATCTACTTACTTTTGCTGTGTGGAGAGGTCGTCCATAGAGACCCTGGATGTGGCTGTGATATTTCTCTTATTCTGAGAGAAAACCACGAAGAAGACAAACTTCCCCATCTGAGAGATGACCTTCCTGCATTGCTTAGCAGAGATCAAGGAAATAAAACTAGGTGGGACTGCCTCGGGTATCCTGTACAATTTCCTATTCAAAGTAATAATAACACTACGAGGCCTAAACTCATATACAACATGACATTTCCATAAATAAGGTTGGCCTAAAAGAACATCACAAACTTTGAGAGGAGCAACATCACATAATACCTCATCTTTGAAGGGCTTAATGTCATACGACAGTCAACACTGTTGGCTAATGCGGAGATCGCTTCCTTGGTGGAGCCATCCAATGGTGTAGGGTTGTGGGCGTGGCGTTGTTGGTAGGGTGAGCCGCTTGACGACCTCTGCTAAGATGAGGTTCTTCTGGCTACTGCTATCAATGATGAAGTGTACCAGGGTGCCTTTTACCCACATCTGTGAATGGAAGAGGCACTCTCATTCTTCTTGCTTGTCTGGTTCACAAGGCTGGAGCTTGGTGGTAGAAACAGTGGCACTGGGTTCCATGTCAGTGATCCGTCTTCCCCTTTCTGGTTCTGGCTTAGAGTCAGAATCCACATCTGATTTAGAGGCGTTCACTTCAGCCACCAAGGATTGCTTTGAGCGAAAGTCAATAGTGTTATGCCAAGGGATCTTATGGAAGTCGCACCACTTCCTGGTATCATTCTCTGTCTTTCCGATTTCCTTCTTTCCTTGCGGCTTGGACTGGTTGTCCTGATACTGTCCATATTTGCTCTGTCCTTTGTTCTGTGGGTTGGGGCCTTCCTTTCCCAGTTTTTTTTGTGAGGGGATCCTAGGCCCAAATTGTCGCATCTTTTGTTTGAGCTTCTGCTTGATTTTGACGGCATATCGGCAGGCCGCGCCCAAGGATGAGATGTCCAAAAATTCCATTTCGGTCTGGATGTATCTATGCAGAGCATCGTGATACTTGAGCACTAGATGTCGCTCCAAATTTTTGATACCCAACTTGGTGCGCAAGGTATGGAAGATATTTGTGAAATCAGGCACTTCTTGGTCTCTTTCGAAGAAGATGCATTGCCTGTTGGTAGTCACCAAAGGATTTGCGTGAAACTATCCATCATCTCGTTCCTCTGTTGCATGAGGGCTTCCTCAATCAACAGTTTGAAAGGATCTCCTGTTCCATCATATTTATTTTCTCCTACCATGAGAGGTCGCTTGGGCGTGTGAGAGCTTCCGTCCTCAAGAGAAACAAGCTCTAGACCCAACTCTTTGTACTCCGACCTCATTGGGGACATGCATTAAGATGACAAGGAGAAGACCGCTCTGATACCACTAATCTGGATTTTATGAGAAGAACACAATGAATATAGATTATTAATAGGTTCTTAACAAAAAATAATAGAGATATAGTAAAACTGGTTTTCTATTTAATAAGGAAATAAGCTGAAACTGTAAAATGTAGCGGAAACAAGCTTGCTAGAATGGTGGTGGGTTATCTCTGAGAAGAGATGTGACGGTTGTGCGCATTCGCAAGAAGAAAAATTACAATGAGGCTCTGAAGGAATTTTTATAATAAACTAGAATTCCAAAAACCCTAGACATCCAAAAACCTAACTCTAGGAGATGAAGCACCAAAAGTCATGTGGGCCCCGTTTGGGTAAGTTAGTACATCAACTTCCCGGGGTCGTAACTTTTGCATACGATCTCCGTTTTAGGCGTGTGACAACCCGTTGGAAAGGTATCATTGAGGAGATTAATTTTGGGGGATGAATCATGCCTTAGTATATCATTAAGGATATCTATCCTGAAAAACCTTCATTTAGGCCCTCAAAATGGCCCCGGAAGTTAAAACTGCTAAAAATAGTAAATTGCCAAAATTGTTAGAAAACTATTTTGAGCCAGTTGGAAATGGTGAGTGGCCACCGATATCCATTTGGATCATTTTGATTATTTTGTTTGTGTCTAGGTGTACATCTCCTTTATTCACCTACTGTTGATCCTGAAATGTGTTAAATCTTGTGCAATCTCTCTTGTATTTTCTTTCCAAAATTTCCCCACACTTAGAAAAGTTTCGAGGTCGTCGTGGGTTCACCTAGTATTGTTCAAAATTATGCGACCCAAAAATACACCATTAACTTCCACGACCCTCGTTTTGCACCTATACTTAGAACTGTTTTGAAAAGAATGATTCACCTTGTGCCTATGCTACTTCCCCGATCGTCTTATTCACACCCACGTCCTCGCCATCTCAATCCACTTCTTATACCTAATCTTGATACTTAGTCTCTTTTTTTGAATTCTTACTTAATGCTAGTCCATAGGTCCATGGTAATTCTTATAACTCTTCCATATGCTCCTGACCCCACGATATTTTTGTCTCACCATAATCTTACATCACCATTCCATTACCTGGTCATTCTTCCACCCCAATTCTCTACTGCCCCACGATTGTCTATGTTGTGTCTTGTCACATTCCCCAATGTATATTTAATACATCTCTCTCGAAAATGACTAAAATAGGTTAAGTGTTAAAATTCATTATTAATGGAGATATTCTATACATCTGTAAGCTTGATTTTTGTTGAGTTTCCTTTCCATGGTATAATGAGTTAGTTTGATTTGTTCTCACCCTTCTATTGAATTTACACCATTTTTCTTACTTTCTTGGAAGGTTATTTCATGTTTTAGTTTAAGTTAATAACACATGTCATCTTGAATTTATCATTAGTGGGCTTATAACAGGTTGACCAAGCCTTTTTGATGTAGAAAAACATTGATTGCAAGAATGGGTTTGTTCTTGCAAACAATAGGAAATCACACTATTTAATTATTTTAAACGTTCAAGAAATTTTCAAATGTTTGAAAATGTTGTGTTGGCGCCTGCATGCATATGCATGATGATGGGAACTCAAGTTTATGAAAGGTTACCTCTGATCTCATCATTGCATAATTCGTGTTAAGATCGTGCAAGTTGCACCTCTAGTTCTCATCATCACAAGTTTACAAGTAATTATAATTGCAGGTGTTAAATTATATCAGATTAACATCCGCATTCATCTCGTCACTTGCTTCAAGAGGCACATGATACTCAACAAGTCCCACTGTCACCCAAGCACTCTGAAGATGAGCTTGTGACCTCTACCATGCAACAAGACTTTGATGGCATTTCCCTAAATACATGGTTACTCCCTAAGCAACTTTCAGATGACACCAAACCAAAGATCAAAGCCAATATATAAAAAATGTAGGGTTATATGAAAGAAACACATGACACAGGTTTTGAGGTAACACACAAGTATGAGATGAGGTTTAGAAAAACCAAATTGTCAGCTGATCACAATAAATCCGCCATAGATGAAGAGCATGGGATAAAAGATAGAGGTAAGAAGCATATTTTAATTGAGCCAAAGGTGGAAGTTGATGAAGGTATAAATGACAACCACTAGGTGAAAATATTGAAACAAAAAAATCAGAATTTAAAGTAACATAACTAGGATATAGAAAAACAACATTCTAAATTACAAAGAAAGTATAAGAGGTTACAAAAGAAACATCAAAAGGCACTGCCCGAATTTTATGAAATACTTTGTTTTCTCTCTATTTTAGTCACTGGATTTTGGCATGCCTTCTGAATAGTTAGAGGTGAATATGTGAAAACTGAAAGAATTTTTTGTTGAGAACAAACACACTCACAAAAATCTCTCTCATATTTTACATAGGTATCACAGTTTGGGAGAATTAAAGAGACCTTTGAGGCCATTTTTTCATAAATTCACCAAATGTTGTTTTCCCTGTTTTTGTCATTATCTTTATGCGTGCTTTTCAAACAGATGGGAATGAATTTTCGAAAACTGAAAGAGGGTTTTGTTGGGAACTAGCCCATACACAACAACCTCTCTCATATTTTACACATGTATCACACTATAAGAGAATCAAAGAGATATTTGAGGTTGTTTTTCCCAGAAATTCACCAAATTCTGGGTGAGTTTTATCTATATGTGTTCTAGTACAGTCTCCCACTGGAGTGCACGTGGGTATTCATGCAAAGTTCTTTCCAGTTACAACTGTCAAATTTTTTGTTAAGAGCCGTTTTACTCCAACACAAATAACATTTATATTTTACACTTTTAGAAGTCTAGTTGTTCTAGGTTCAAGATATTACTGTCAAAGTATAATAAGTGGTCATTGTTGTTTGATATGAACCACATTTTCATTAAGATTAAGTTAAATAATTTCATGACTGTATTCCCAATTTAATACACTCGAGTCAAAGAGTTGTTTTCAGATTGTTATGCAGAGTTAAACTTTAGTTTTCAAGATGGTCGAAACCCTGTGCAACAATGATAAATAGACAGATTTTGTAATGAAGGAGGGTTGATTTTGTACTGAAAGAATCAAGCATAGGTATTTGGATGGACCTGAAACTTATGATTGTAAATCGCCCTACTTGGTGAATATATATCTTGATGACAATTTGTGTTCTCTTTCTCAAGTATTTATGTGTTCTTAATCTTATATTGGATGCAAATTTGGAACATGTGCAATGTGCATTTCCTTTTTCCCGTCAGCTATTGTTTTAATTAATCTTTTTACTGTTATGAAACCTGTTAATCAACTATTGCTTTAGTAAAGGGATCTGTTATATTGCAACATGTTGGATTATTTTTATCTAGATATGTGTTTTAGGTATCGAAATATTATTTTAAGTCTAAAATCTCACACAACAAGTAACTCATTGTATTGCATGCTGTTTTTCCTTTGTTTATCTTTTCATATCCTTACTTGTTCATCAAAATGCATACCATTAGCTAAGGGGAACCTGCAGTCATATTGTTTGGCCAGTCCAACTAGGTTTCTATGCTTGAAAAACCTACCCATTAGATGACCAACAAACCTAACTCATAAAAATAAAACCATTCCAAAACTTGAGGTGGCCTAGCTCTTCATTTTAGCAGTCAGGTGCAGACTTTAGGACCAACATCTTTTGGTGCCATTGCCGGGGAACTGAGTAACGAATCATCTTTCCCTGGGAGAACAAAAATGATTAGATCTGGTTTTTGATGGTGAACAAAAGCCTGACACATTGAGAATGTAGATCATTCACCTGGCGACTCCAATATGGTTAAAGGATCCAATGATGACTCCATGGTTTAAATATGTCAGATACTTGGATGGAAGCCATTTTGGCTCATAGGTATGCCATTTTTGTTTTCTCTAATGTACCAAGATTTCCAAATCCCGTGCCTAGTAAAGATGAATGGGAAAGTTGTCTTCCACGGTTTAAAGGAGAAGATTGGGAAATCCCTGCTGAAGATTTATTGGGTTTTCATGAGTACGTGCATAAGATGGGCATTGTGCATGAGGATGTGTTGTTACAAATTTTCGGGTATTCATTGGAAGGGAAAGCTCGAGAATGGTGCCGATCATTTCTTCCCTCAAGTATCTCTTCATTAAAATAATTCCATGATGCTTCCCATTCTTATTGCAAGGGAATTTTTCCTGCTGAATCTCTTTATCCCACATGCTGTGTAGAATTTAAATTATTACATCATTTCTCTAACCATGAATTTCATAATACTAGTCCCGATCTTATGCATACAGGAACATTGGTTCAAAATAATGGTTATATTGAGCATACGATTCCTGACATTGGGATTAATGAAATTAATTTGCTTCCTTCTAATTTGCATGATACTCTTGATATCTCTGTTCAAGATGATACTCTTGATATTTTTGTTGCTAATTTTTTTTATGAAGACAATGAAGGATATGAAGAAATAGTCCAACAAAAACAATATCTCGTTGCACATGATGTTCCTGTAGATGCAAGTAATTTGTAGAAATCTATTTCTCATGATTACCTTGATGTTTTGAATGCTACTCAAATAGTTTATGTTCACGAAAATCATCAAAAAGTGCAAGGTGATCTCAATGCCCGTGATTGTTTCAAGGCATATCATGTTTTCGAGATGTTTCAAGAGAAGCACAAATTGATCAGTAGATTATAAATCACAAAGAAGCATCTAGGTTTCTAGTATAAACTAAACATGCATCATGATTTTCAAGATCTAGTGGCCACTTACATGGAGTTAGTTTTCCTAGAGGTCTTAAATGTTACAACATTTTCCATGCAATCAAGTTGTAGTTGTAAGTATACGTTGCTCATTCAATTTCCGCTGAAAAAATATTTGTATTTCTGCGTTCTTTTATTTAACTGCAAAAAACAAGGTTATGTTGTCAAACACCTACTTTCTTGGTTGTATTGGAAATTTCATGTTACGTGATCAACTTGACTTATGCTGGTTAGGAGTAGGAGAATAAGCTTGTAGTTCAAGCATTTAATTTTCTTCGCAAATTTTTTTCAGTGTGTTGGTTTTCAATAGCTTGTTTGAATAAGAGACTCCACAACCCAATAAAGGAACTAGGGTATAGTTGCACGTTTGATTTTTAGTTCAAACAAAATAGGTAACAAGGTTGGTAAATAGAGTGAAAGCAATGGGTGACAAGGGGACAAAAATTAAGAACTAAGGCACACAATCTGCTTTTCTTAGCACCTCACAGGGAAGTGCTATCCCCAGTTGGAGCCAATGTTAAAACCTAGGTCTGCGCCTCTGCTATTTCCCTCCATTAGCCTATACATATGTAAGCCTATTTTTTGTTGAGTTTCCTTTCCATGGTATAATGAGTCAGTTTTATTTGTTCTCACCCTTCTATTGACTTTGCACCATTTTTATTGCTTTCTTGGAAGGTTATTGCATGTTCTGGTTTGAGTTAATAACACATTTCATCTTGAATTTATCATTAGTGGGATTATAACAGGCTGAGCAAGCCTTTTTGATGTAGAAAAGCACTGATTGCAAGAACATGCCTGTTCTTGCAAACAGTAGGAAAGCGTGTTGATTAGTTATTTTAAACGTTTAAAATTTTTTCAAATGTTTTCAAATGTTGTGTTGGCGCCTGCATGTGTATGCATGCTGATGGGCACTCAAATTGATGAAGGGTTACATCCAAGCTCATCATTGCATAGTTCATTTTAAGATCATGCAAGTTGCACCTCTAGTTCTCATCAACACATGTTTACTAGTAATTATAACTGAATGTGTTAAATTATATTAGATTGACATCCACATTCAGCTCATCACTTGCAAGAAGAGGCACATGATACTCCACATAAACCATTGTCACCCAAGCACTATGAAGATGATCTTGTGACCTCCACCATGCAACAAGACTCTGATGACATTTCCCCAAATACAAGGTTACTCCCCAAGCAACTTCCAGATGACACCAAACTAGAGATCAAAGCCAATATATCAGAAATGCAGGGGTCTATGAAGAAAAACATGGAAGAGGTTCTGAGGTAACACACATGTATGAGATGAGGTCCAAAAAAACAAAATTGTCAGCTGATCACAATAAATCCTCCATAGATGAAGATCATGGGCTAAAAGATGGAGGTAAGAAGCAAATTTTAATTGAGCCAAAGGTGGAAGCTGATGAAGTTATAAATAACAACCACTAGGTGCAAATATTGAAACAAAAAATTCAGACTTTATAGCAACAGAACCATTATCTGAAAAAGAAACATTCTAAATTACAAAGAAAGTATTAGAAGTTATAGAAGAAACATCAAAAGGCCCTACCCGAATTTTATGAAATACTTCATTTTCTCTCTGTTTTAGTCATTCAATTTCGACGCGCCTTATGAACAAATTGAGGTGAATTTGTGAAAATTGAAAGAAGTTTTTGTTGAGAGAAATATCATTAAAAAAAAACTCTCTTAGATTGTACACATGTATCACAATTTTGGATAATCAAAGAGACCTTTGAGGCCATTGTTTCAGAAATTTTCCAAATGTTGGTTTCCTTGTTTTTGTCATTATATTTTGGTGCGCCTTTCGAACAGATGGAAATGAATTTTTGAATACCAAAAGAGGTGTTTTTGGGGAATGGGCCCATTCAAAAAAAAATCTCTCATATGTTTCACAGGTATCACGGTCTGAGAGAATAGAAGAGGTATTTGAGGTCATTTTCCCTAGAAATTCGCCAAATTCTAGGTGAGTTTTATCTATCTGTGTTCTAGTTTAGTCTTGTTGGGCCCTTCGTTTTTGGTCAGAAGTTGTGCAAGGAGGAATACAGTCCCAATTTTGGTCAAACATGAGTTGTGCAAGCCATAAAGAAGCTGGAAAGTGGAGCAAGAAAAGAAACAAAAAATAGTTGCGAAAAGGGACAACACAACACTAACAAGGAAAAATCAGTTACAACAGAACAAGAACAAGAAAACATGCAGAGTCTTAAGCCAGAAGATCCCACTCAACCTATATGTATGAGATGCATATGATTGTAAAGGGTTATATGGAATAACTAATATAGATGGGTAGATGGTATAGACGGTGTAGACAAATTTAAGGTTCTGTGATTGTAACTTGTATACATTTTGGGAAAAGGTTAGATAGAGCTCTGAGGCATGAAACTAGATCCAGAAGCCTGTAACAAAGTATTGATTTGTATCTGTGAGATTGTATCTGAGAAGGTCTTTTGATAATATATATGGAAGGACCCAAAATTTTGAAATATAATGTGTCATTCTATGTTTATTATTAAGAATTGTCTCTGTACCTTACTTCTTTATGTTTGATAAGATCAATGCATAGTCTCTTTTTACAAATGATATCACAACTTGATTGTCTCTATTACCAGTTATGAATGAGTTCATATCTATTATGCAATTAGTTCATCTTGCGCAAGGTTATGGTGAATCTTGAATATTATGGAAACCTACCTAAGTATTCTCCTTTCCCTTCCCTATATTCTTGTCTTGGTTGCGCTTCGAGTGAGACTTCTTCTCTTTGGAGGAGATGAAAATGCCAACGCTCTAGACTACTTGGTGCCTTTTGTTGGTAATCTGAGAAGGACCCTGGTTTGATCAATTTCATGGCAACAAAATGGTTCTGTCGCCAGGACCTGCGTTAAAAGGGAGCTTGAAAGGAGAATTCTTATGTGAATTCACAGATCCAATATTCACCAGTGGTGGGAGAAAAATTGCGACGCCTTCATATGGAAAGAAGCAGAGCTAAGAGGAAAATATGTGAAAGATACACAGGGGTGTCTTTTACTCAGAAAGATCGAGTGACCAGTACGAGATATTATGAGTTAAGTTCCTGGAAGAAATTTTCCACTAGATAGATAGGCTCCAAGAAGCTCCATAATTACAAGAATGAGTCAAGAAGACTTGTGCTTGGGATACATAAAAGATCACAACACTTCATCGATTGGATCGCCCGGTAATGCAAGCGATTGATTTCTGGGTCAACACAAGATTAGAAGGATATATTATCAAGTTTGCAACTAAGAATCATCAATATTTGTCACGGCATAAGAGGATTTCAAGAAAGACGCAAGGGGAAGACTGTTGAGAGAAATACCCCTGTGGATTAAGGTTTTCTTGATGGAGGAGGTGATCTGAAAAGTTGGTGAGAATCTTCGTGAATCCAAATATTCAAAATAATATCTTTTACTGATGCGATTGCATGTGAATAAGGGCAATAGGGTTAATTAAAATTTCCTCATTAATGAATACATTAACATGAAAGCATCAAATTGTCAAAATTATTGTGCATGTTTATGCAAATAAAACTCTACTTAACCAAGGAAGAATGCAGCCACACACACATACAACATAGACAACAATGTGATAACGAAGTTCACTAGACCCCCTGGCTATGTCTTTGGATTCATGAATCCCATGAATATGCTTTATTGATTCTTCTTAAAAAGGGATACATAAACAAGCCTACAACCTGTTTCTCCTTTACAAAGATATCCTCTGAATCAATAAGATCTCAATAAGCTTTCCACAAGATCTTTATTTTCTCTCCTCCTCTTCTTGACCCCCAAGAAGGGTTTATATAACATCTCAATCTCAACCACATCAAGATTTTCATGGAGATAATATCTCTTAAGATCCCCTAAATTAGGATCTTGGAATATCTCAAGGGATTGTTTTGAGAATATCTCTCAACCATCATTGAAGATATCAACTCTCCTTAGGACTCTCCTTGAGACTAGAGATTGAAAGCCAACATGGCTTTGCACCAAATAATCCCTTTTAAATAATGAAAAATACATAATTATGAGAACCCTATCTCATGTATTAAGCATTTTACATATTCCATTTTTCCCCTAAATATCAACAAGACATATTGTTGGAAATATAACTGAGAGGTGGTGGGGGGGGTGAATCAATTATTTATATAATCTTGAAACTTTTCCTGTTATTTTCTGATTCTTTTTAGATGATTATTTAATGTGTTGCTGATAACTTATCATGCATAGATATACAATATTTAATCAATCACAAAAAATACATAGAGACACTGATTTTCATGAGGAAACCCATAAGGGTGAAAACCTCTTCTTCTTAGGATGTCAATAAAGCTCCAACTTTCATGTACATCACATTCTTTGAGCTCTAACTCAAATATGAGGCTACAACCTCTGATAACAAGCTACAACTTGCAAAGAGAACCAACTCTCATATTTCTCTAGCACCAACTAGATGGAAGCACCAACTTCCAGGTTTCTATAGCACCCACTAGATGGAAGCACCAACTCCATGTAACACTCCAGGTTTTGAACCCCCATTTTAAATAATGTATTGTTACAATGCTGAGAGGCCAGAGTGCCCAAACAATTATTAAAAGGCCAGTGTGCCCAAGACATGTAATGTTTTTATCATTATTAATAATAAATACATGGTTGGCTGCTAGACGGACAAGGACTAGAGTTATAGGGGGCTATGATTCTACAAGAGAGGGGGCTTGAGGGGCTAAGTGTTTATTGCTATTCTAATTACCCTTTTTGTATAAGGGAGGGGATCAGTTACGTGAGATTCTTGGGGAAGGCTAGGAGGTTCTTGATTTCCCCACGAGGTTACTTAAACCCTCCTCTAGTTTGATGGGGGGGTTTGACTGTTGGCTTGTTCGCTGATTCCATGTACGTTCATTCATTTTCCCTCACGCACTTTCACGCACCCACTCACCCATTTGTTGATCCATCCTCATCCACATCTTGGCTTGGGAATATTATCCATGAGATAGTTGGCTGTAGTAGTCGTTGGTATGATCTAGCCATGATTTGAGGCCTGGATGTCTGAGATGCGTTGGCCTGTGTCTAGCATTGCTCGCAACTGTGAGTCCTGAGAGTTCCAGCATTGAGATTCTGGACCAGTTGTGCTCGAGCTTGAATTAAGGAGAAGGACTGTCTGAGGGACTGCGTGGCAGAGAAGGGTGGAGGTCCATTCTCTTGGGTGGTTCAAGCTGGGTAGAAGAGAGTTGGGTACTTGGATTTCTATGAGAGATGGGAAGCCTGTGAGATTTTGGGTGATGACAGGTTTGGGAAGCCAAGTAACACTCTAGAACCGTCCTTGTGGATTCATAGCCCTGGCTCGGGGGTGATGCTGTTGTTGAGATTTGGAACAATAGTTTCTACAATTGGGTGGAACTTCCTTGGTCTGTAGCCAGTTGGTGTCATCTTTCATAAAGATAAGTGTTCTCTGTTATGGTATCAATTGCATGTATATGAATGTATTTCCGCTGTATATTTAATTATCATTTAATTGAATCTTTAGACTATGCATGCCTGTTGACTATTGTTGTGCATGTCGTTAAAGTATTTCCTTTTATGCATCCTTAAATTTTAAAAAGGTATCGATAAGATAATGAAGTCCAAGGGTGGGCTTGAAGGTAGCGTACCCCGGCCTGTGGGTGGCTGGGTATGTTACAGTTTGGTATCAGAGCTTCTGGTTGAAACATCGGGCTGGTATGTGCTGGGTCTATTGGTCAGAGTCTTGGGGTTGAGATCAAACTCTGACCATGGAGTTGAAAATCTTAGGAGGAATGGCGTTACAGAATTTACGTAGGAGATAGAATTTTAGACCCATGTAAGGGGTTCGAAGGATCATGACCGTCCCCTTTGAATTAGGGAGCGATCGCCACTATAGGATCGGAAGAGATCTAGGATCGTTGGATCGAAAGACAGGTGAAAAAGGGTCGTCTGATGAAAAGGAAGCAAGGGATAAGGTCACCATCGTCGGATCCCATGGGAGAGGGAGATCAATGGACATGAGGCATTGCGGGGAACCAAGTTTCACATGAGATAATTTCCCAAGACGATCCCACAATCCAAACCATGTTTTCCCCAAGGGGTTACATGTCAACATCAAGAGAATTACAGGGAGAAAAGAGGGTTACTCCAAACTACCGATGCATGCCCCCACAAATTGAAAGGCATGTAGTGATGTGGCATGTTAGGGATCGAACATCGAAACTTCGTATAGTCGAAGTAGATCCTAACCATCGATCACCAAGATGTATGTGTTAGCATATCAGTAACTCCAAAGAAATTTGTTCGAGGGGTTTTCAGTTGAGATTTTAATCTCCCGAAGACCGGAGAGCCAAAGTAAATATCAATCGTCTGATCATCCGAAATAGATATCTAGTGTCATATCACCCGAGGTGAATCGGGGCCACCTGATCCAGAAGAGACGTGGTGTAAATCTATGGATTTCAGGTGAAGACTCGAAGTAAACCTCAATCGTCTGATTCAATAGGACATGTGGCAGAATCCCATGTACTTCGAGGAGGTTTTGAAATTTGATATTTCTGAAACACGAAGACCCGAAGACCTGAAAGGATCTCAGCCATTGAGCTATCGAGAGCCACGCGTCACCAGATCCAGGGCTTCAGATAAAAGCCAATGGGGCTAGATAAGTTTTGAAATTTGAGATTTACGAAGTCCGAAGACCCGAAGTAAGCCTCAATCATTAGATTAAGGAGGACACGTGGTGCAGATCTGTGGACTCCAGGTGAAGACCTTTAGTGAATATTAGTCATCCAATCCAGGAGGACACATGGTGACAAATTGACCCATTCAAAAATTCTGAGTTCGGGAGAATTAGAAGTGTGCTAGTATGGAAACTCCTGAAGTCTCGAAGCCCAAATAGTCAAAGTGATGGGGTACGATGATGTCACCAGGAGGTGATGTGGACCCTAGAATTTATGAAGTGACGTGGCTTGCGGACGTCACCTGGAATTATGTGGACACATGGAATGTGTGCCACATGTTAGTAATTTTTGAGCATTTAGAGTATTGAAAGGTCAGTTAGAATGTGACACGTTTCACCCACCTAATTGGGCCATGTGTCCACTTCCAGTATTTCACCATGTGGCGAAAGATCGTGCAGTCTAGAGACTGGGCACTCCAGAGGGGAAAGATGTGACATGTAGTGTTAGGTCGAAAACTCCCGAAGGCCGGAGTACGTATCGACCGTTGATTCCAGAAGACACACGTTGAAGGATCGTTGACTTTGGGTAAAATCACTTCGAGAGAACGTGCAGGAGGAAAGTTTGAAACTTTCGAATCCTGAATATTCGAAGCGATTCACAGCCGCTGATCTGTGGGAGGACAGATGTCGACAGATCATGAACTCCAGGTAAAAGTGTTCTAGGAGGAGGCAAGCGGGGAAATTTGAGACTCCTGAAGCACGGAGTCCCGAAGTGGATCTCGATCATTGATTGTGAAAGAGGACGAGGACCATTGATCCAGTCCTGGCTGAAAGTTTCAAAGTCTCGAAGATCTGGACTAGTGCTTCTTCAGCTAAGCGCAGGGTCGTGGCTGTGGTCATATGTAGGTTGAGAGCTGAGGGATGGAGAGCTAAGGTACGGATTGGTTGTCTTTGAGATAAAAAAGTGCTAAGGAAGGATTTCACTGTGGTTTCTAATTGTGGTCACCTAGGAAGGTGGTTTAAAGGAAGCGTCTGCGTAGGATAAAACTCTGTGTCAACCAAGGATAACATGACACTATTATTTTTTAGAGAATGGGGATATGATCTCCATGAACAAATAAAAATAAAGAGACTTGTAGCATGGTTTGGAATTTTTTTTTATCATAGGCAAAATTCTAACAAAATGGTCTCTTGCACATTTTGCAGAATTAAGGGGTTTAAACACATCAACTAAGGATGCGTATTAAGGAAATGGAAGAAGGAAAGGGAGCCTCCAGTCATGATAAGGAGGCCGAAGGCCAGAATACCAGAGTTGGTAATGCAGAGACAGAGTCCAATGGATGCAAGGGAAAAGGAGAACATGAAATGTTATTAGAAACAATAAGAAGCTTGAATATGGAAGTGCATAGCTACAAAGCAGACAACGAGAGACTGATGAGAGAGAAAATTCAGAAAAATGAAGAAGGGATCAAACTCAAGACAAGAGGAAGGAGGCAGGTGCCATGAAAGAAGGAATGATCATGGAAGAGTTGGTTATTTTAGAAGTGCTAGCAGAGCTCATGGATGCCACTCACCTCCTTACTCAGAAATAATATTTTATGCAACAGATGATCCCATAAGAAGTCTAGAGGTGTCTCCTATCAGACACCAAAGAAGGAAACAAGAAGTAGATAGTTTTCAAGGAGACTTGAGGAAGCTCAAGCCACCTTCCTTTGAGGGTGAAAGAGAAAGGGAAGATGATGTCAAAGCATGGTTTCTTGGGCTCAAGAGATATTTTCAGTTGCATAGCTATCCATCAAATCTGGAAGCCAGGATTGCCACCTACCATTTACATGGGAAAGATGCAATGTGGTGGGATCAACTGAAGCAAGTGGATCACATTAATGAGAGTAGGATCACTTGTAAGAAGTTCAAGAAGTACTTCTAGAAGGAGTACCTCTCAGATCATTTCTATGACAAGAAAATGCAGGAGTTCTTTGAACTCAGGTTGGGAAGCATGACTATGGCAGAGTACGAGAGGAATTTCTTGGGATTGTTAAAGTATGCCAGGTTCATTGGTGGTGAGAAAGTAAAAATAAAGAGATTTCTAAGTTGACTGCCAGCCTTTTATAAGGAAAAGATCAAGTATGATGAACCCAAGACCTTGACTGAAGCCATTAGGAAGGCTAAATACCTATATGAGCAAGGCAAGGGAAGATAATCTCTGCAGAAATATTGGAAGGACAAGAAAAATGTGAAGTCTGATCAAAGGAGGAAAGGATTCAAACCTTCATTCAATAGGATTGAGCCTAATAGAAATCATCAAGATCGGTATGTTAAGGGAGATTTCAAGAAAGAAGATTTGTTAAGAACCCACTACTGAATACAAAATCACCATAGCAGATATACAAGAACAATATGCAAAATCTCCTTTATTACCATCAAACCCTTGAGGTAGGGCAACACCATACAATGGATCCTATTATGGAAGGGATCCTCTCCTGTTCACTTGCCTCTTCGAGGGGGAATCCTCCTAATGAGATTCAACTCCAAATACAATACTTCTCTTCATGTCTCATTACATTGCTTGAACCCCTTTATATAGTGCTACCATCACCTAAGAACATTCTAGAGGAGGAATCTTCTAGAAGTAGAACCTTCTAAGAAGTC
>ML792196.1:308196-321345 GCA_009831015.1 Picea engelmannii
TATATATATATATATATATATATATTGATTGATTGAGAAAATGAAATGAATATTTGTTGTTCAGTTAATTTGTGAAATGTGGAAAATTGTCAATAAATTTTGTGACACTGATTCACCCCTCCCTCTTAGTGTCAAGTACCCATTTCAACAATTGGTATCAAAGGGGGTTCCTTCAACACATTTTAAACACTAAAGGTAGATCTAGAAGAAATGGGTGGACAAATTGCTATCTCCACAGACGAAGCTCCCTTATTTGATGGAACAAATTATTTATCATGGAGGGAAAATATGAAAAGATATATAAAATCAAGAGGATCTGGAGTTTGGGATTCGGTAGTAAGTAAGCCTTGGAACTTAAGTACCTCAAAGATAAAATCCAAAACTACAAAGGAATCAAAGAGAAACAATTCAATAGCCTTAAAATCAATTCAGGATGGATTGTTAGACCAAGTGAAAGAAAAGATGAAGCATTACAAATCTGCCAAAGAATTATGGATTCAACTAGAAAATAGTTATCAGAATGAAACCCAAGAAGAAGAAAAATCAAATAAAATCAAGGAACAAGACTCTAATCAAGATGATTCTTGTCAGAATAAAGAACAAGACTCTAATGAAGATGATTCATATCAAAGTAAAGAACAAAACTCAGAAGGAGAGATTTCTTATGAAGATAATGAAGAAGATAAAGAAAAATAAAATTTCAATCAAATTGAAGAACATAGTTCAGAGAAAATGATTTCTAATCTTAATGAAATGACGGATTCGATCTTAGTCAATAGTGGAAAATACGACCTCACCAAGGAATTGAGGAATACCTCAATTTCCATTAAAGAAAAATTACATAATCTTAAAACTGATGTTGCAACTGTTATAAAAGAGATTCATTTGGAACTAGGAAATTATATGCATATTAAAGTTCCAGTGGAGGATCTTGACAATATTGAGTCCACAACCATGTTCACTCTAGAAGAGTTGGAGAAACTCCAACAGAAAGAAATGATGCTACTTCAACAACTATATCAATCTAACCATGAAGATCATGAACAAAAATTTCAACTAGAAAACAGAGAAGAAGGGATCAAAAGTTTGAAAACCGAATTTATTAATCTAACAGAAGAGATGGAAGAATTAAAGATACATGAAAGTAAAAGAAAATAAGTATTAAAAGAATTAGAAGAATTAGTTAACAGTCTAAACACTCAACTTAAGGAAATTAAAGAAAGTGAAAAAGACTTAAAAATTTAGTTAACAAGGAAATAAAATTCTTACCACATGTTGGAATTGGAAATCATCAATTTCAAAAAGATAAATGAAAGTACTAATGCAGATCTAATGACTCAAATTGAAGAAGCTCAGAAGATCCAAATAACTAAAAAGGAAGAATCATGTTAAAAGCTTGAATTAGAAGTTATCAACCTCAAAAGGATTCAACTAGAATATGAGGAATAAATCAAAATATTGAAAACTAAAGTTTTTTATCTAACAAAAGATATGGAAGAATTGAAGACATGAAAAAACTATTAAATGCAAATAATTCTTGTATGAGATAGAATAAATTGTCATAAATCTAAAGACTCAACTTGAACATGCTAAAGAAGTGGAGAAGCCCTGAAGATTCAGTTGACTAAAAAGGAAGAATTATGTCACATGTTGAAGTTAGAAATAATCAATCTTAGAAAGATGAATGAAAAGACAAACAAGATTGTCAATTTATAGAACATCTCATCTATCTTAGATAAGATTTGGAAGAGACATAGATCAACTGATGACAAAACTAGCCTTGGATACAATAAAAAAGAAGAAAACTATAGAAGTAAAAAGGAAGAAGAAAATCAAATGACAGATCCTTCAAGCCAAAAAAAAATCAAGAATGGAAACACCTTCAATGGCTATTGGTTTTCTTGTCATAGCTTTGGACATAAAGAAATGGACTGCAAGAAACTAGAGAAAGGATATACAAGAAAATTCAAAAACCCAATTAGATGTGAGAGATGTAATTTTGTTGGGCACACAACAAAATTTTGTCATACAATGAGATGTTACAACTGTGATAGGTTTGGGCACAAATCCCAAAACTACAAAAATACAAAAAGTCAATATTTGAACAAGTCATTCAAGTCAATGACAAATCCTAATAAAAGTTGGAAGAATAAAGGAGATGAAAAATCTCCAAAAACACAATTAGAAAGAGAAGACCCAAAAAGCAGAATATCTCATAGAAAGATATGGAGAAGAAAAATTGAAGGAGAAAGCAAGAAATATGTTATTACACCTGAAAATGAAGAAACTAATAATAAGAACATGATGTGTAAAAGTCCTAGTAAAGTATGTGAAATTCAATATGAGATAAATCAATCTCAAGAAAAGGAAGTACCTACAGAAGAATATGGGACAATATCAAATACTGATGATGTCATAAGTTGTTAGCAAAAGAAAGACCCAACAAAAAAAAGGGTTTAAATTTGGTCTTTACAAAATCAAAGGATTATGCCAAAGAGTTTCTAAATTAACATATGGAAAATCTTGACTATCTATAGATTAGTGGTCAAAAGAAAAATCATTGGTAGGGTTAGTTGTAGAGCACACGAAGAAAAAAAAAAAGGTAGCAGAAAAATTCAAGAAGTATCATTCAACAAAGATCAATTGATAACAAAATTGACATTTAAATCAATTGGTATAATTCCTCAATTGATATTTCTATGAAATATCAAAGAAGAATAAGAAGCAGATCAAAAATACCAGTAAGATTCATACTCTTGTTCTATTTGACAAAAGGAAGTCAGTAAAAACTCAAGAGGAGTATTTTGGCTATTAAATAAGAATGGATTTAGATTAAGTGTTAAAAAGACTCGATCACTACAAAAATTTGTATCAAGAAGACTTCTTATTCAAACTCAAAAATACCAATAAACTAAGATAAGAAATTAGTAAATTAATAGGGGAAGAGACCTTGTTAGGAAGAGCTACCCTTTCAAAAACAAAGGGGGAGAGTAGTCAGAAGCATGGAGGGATAATATTGATAAGGGGAGTCATTTAATTATTGCAGGCATAACATGATTCCAGGGGGAGTTACCTAAGTTCATATTCTGGCCAACAACATGCATACAAACAAATGTTGATTATAAGGGGAGAAACCCTTTGCCATTGATGTCAAAGGGGGGGAGTAACTTCATAGAGAACTTCATAGAATAAAGCATCATCACATCATAATGACATCGAATGTTGACATCAATGACAACATATCAATGACAATATGTCCAACCATATCCCCCTTTGTCATTGAGGGAAACATACTAACTTCATACACAAACTCACACTTCATAGAGAACTTCATACACAAAAGCATCATCACAGGGGGAGTTTGTGTATGAAGTTAGTATGTTTCCATCTGTTATTCCTGAGTCTGTACTTAAGGCTTTAAAGTACAGTGTCAAGGCATCCGAAAGTATGTCAAAGATTTATACAAAGAAAACGTTAACCTTCGGTGTAGGAAACTAATGAAGGTTTATACGTTCTCGCTGTCTAGCTTCCAACTGCTCTTGAGCAGTTATATCACGTTCAATGGCTGCCCATGAACGTTCAAGTTCTTCCTGGGTGTTAGCAGTTATAAGTATTGTGTCAAAAATATTTAAAGCAATATGTGTTTGATTAGGTAGTCCGGGTTGAATGTTAGGTTGAGTTGCTGCAGGGACAGTCATTGAGGAATCATACCAGTATGGAAATAATTTAAAGGGGGATTTCAACACTGTTTCAATTCAGTCGAAAATAAGAGAAATTTTCGCATGAAGAGCAAAATAAGGATGCAAACTGAAGGCCCTTTCCCGTAACTGTGTTATCTTTCAGTAAAAGATGTGGGATGAGAGAACAACATTTAGTTGTGGATATTGTAAAGTTCCTATCAGGAGAAAACTCACACATACACAGAAGAAGAAATTGACATAGAAATAATTGACATAGTGTTAATAAATATAAAATTCTGTAAATGCGAATTGGTCTTACACCTGCTGATAGCTGGTGCAGAGGAAAAACAAGATGCAATTACAGAAAAATAAAAATCCCTTCACTATAGTAGTGGTCGTACTAAGTTATAGTGATACACATAAATTATGTAGAGCAAAATGAAAAGAAACAAGAAAACATAACGAAACAAACTTGCAACACAGTCGTGACGAAATTGGGAGTCTTCAAATTGCTTGCATTAACTTCTCAAGTGAAAAATCTCTATTACATTCCTTACCAAAAAGTCCAGCCCTTTGGTTCTTCTTTTGGTCATCTATTTATACAAATTTGCCCTCTCATACTCTATTTTCAAAAAGTTCCAGGTGCTTCCTTTACGTGACTCGGTGCATATGATACATCTGTCCGTAAAACTGGATACAAGCTGTGACAGTTCCGTTTGGCAGCTGTTAGGAGCGAAATCACTCCATCTCTTCTACTCCGTTTTCAAGAAGGGCCAGGTGCTTTTTTTTGCATAGACTCAGTGCATATCTTACATCTGTCCACGAATTGGGATACAAGCTGTGACGGCTCTACTTGACAAATGGCTTTGGCAAAATAGCACGCTTGGGCTAATTGTGGAAGTTTATTCCCCATATGTGCATCAACAATATCAAGGGCACCGAGTTGTGTGCTGGGTTGAATCAAATGTCCATCAATTTGAGCTATGTCTACCTTGTCCATCTTAGATATCTCTACCAAATTTATCTCATTTTTCTCCTTCATGTCGAGGGAGATCTGCTCTATATTCATCTGCCTTAGCGTCTCTGTGTCACCTCCACTCTCCATCCCTAACAGCTCACCATTCATAACTTTGAAAGTTTCTTCTAGCGAATTCGTCACTTTTTGAGCCTGCTCCTTGCTTAAAGTAATATCATGTTCCCAGTTTTTTAACAAAATATTACCCCTAGTTTGTTCGGCAATGGTGAGTCCAGGGGCCCCTACTAAAAATCTGTTGTTGGTGGCTATCACTGCTTCTTGGAAGGCGATCCGAGCAGCTTTCACGTTTCTTTCCTTGACAATCAGATTCTCAGAAATCTGGTGCATAAACAGGAAATCTTCTCGAAACTCCCCTACTTTGTTTAGCAGACTCTGTTGAACAGAAGAGATCCTGCTCTGAATGTCGATTGCTCAGGATTTAACAATTTCGATGTCGATCACCTTGCTTTCTGCGACCTCTAACTGAGCCTGTAACTGTGTGATAGTATCCCTCTGCTGGCTCGACTGCACTTGACCCTCTCAGATCACTGAGTTTGCTTGTTCCAGCTTGGTTTTGAGGACTTCGATTTCTTTCTTATCGACCAATTTGGCCAGCTCTATTTCTCCACTTGCTTGACTCTTAGCGTCTTATGTAGCCGAAGCTATTCTGGCTTCAAGAGTCTTGATCAGGCGATTCTTTGCTTTGAGCTGATTTTTTAATGCCCCGACCGAGAATTGATTTGCCGTCGCGTACGCTCCTAGCATCCCTGCAATCTCCGTGGCAAATTCATATTTCCTTTTGTTCATCCCATTAGTCATTACTTTGAACCTTTTGACAGTTGATCCTTCCTCTCGGGAGAATTCCCTTTTCACAACTGCCTTTCTCTTTTTGTCGAAGAAAAAATCATTGGGAGGAAGTTCTTATGCTCTGACTGGTCTTAGTTCTTCGCAAAAAATCCATCCCTCGCTAACATCACCCTGTGCTGACTGCAAGGGTGTGACAGAGGTGATGGGTTCCCCAATTTGCTTTGCCACCTTTCCTGGTGTGTCGAGTGAGCCCTGCTCCTTCGGAGGATCAGAAGCCTTCGCCTCTGTCTCCAGTTTCTGGGTCTCTGGCGGGTCTGTGTTTTTTACTTCCACCTCTGGACTATGTTCCTTGGGTGGGTCAGTAGTCCCTCCTTCTATTTCGGGATTCTTTTCCTGCTCGAGACTCTTCTCCTGTTTTGGATTCTTTTCCTGCTCATGACTCTTTTCCTGTTCAGGATTCTTCTCCTACTGTCCTTCCTGACGTTTTTCGGTGTTAGAAGTTTGGCCCTCAGAGCTTTAAGCCTCCTTCTCTTTATCCTTGGAAAGTCCCAAACCTCCTAACACCACGGGGAGACATCTTTTCCTATGCTCCTGAAATTTTAAAACAGATGCCCTGTCTTCGGGTGCTAGAGACCTGATTCGAAATTGCACTTCTGTATAGGACCTCGCCCCTCGGAAAACATCATACGAGGGTGAGCATTCGTGTTCAAAATTATTTAATCCACAATTTCCCAAATGGGTGCTTACAACCCTCTGAGGATCATGCTTTTTGTACTCAATAGAGACTAGGCTCAAGTCTTCTAAGGTTGCAGCCTTAGCCTTAGCATGTTAGAAATCTAATAAGGAATAGGAATTAAGTCGAATAGGGAAAAATGGCCATAGCTTCTTTGATGATGCTTTGAGCTCTTTACTCACTCCGCCAATCACTGTTTGTCGAGCAATCTCACGACAGGCCAGCTTGTCGGGGATGAACAGTGGTAGCGCTAGAGGAGGAACATCAGCTCCGAAAACTCTAAAATAGGAGAATTCTTCTTCTACGTACCAGTCCATGATACTACTCAGATTTGCAGGAATGTTATCCGAGATGCGGGGTGGAAAAAACCAAAAATGGCAATGTGCAGGGGCACCATCACCCAGTTGAAAATCTCATAAATAAATTTATTTGCGTTATTTTCCCACAGCTTGTCATGGTATTCATGCACAATTTTCTCTTGGGTTGGATTCCAAGCCCAATTCATCAAAGGAAAAGGTGTCATGGAGCATATTGCGTCATTGATATACGCGGACATGAAGAATCTGGATGGTCTCCCGACTGCTTTTTTCTCCTGGTACTTTGTGACCCTGTTGAACAAACTGTCGAAGAGCATATTTGCTCAATTAAATGAGCAACCTTCTGCTACTCGAAAGATGAGAGGTACCCACCGGATGTAAAAATGCGCAATATCCTCACTTCCGAAAAGTCGGCACGTCATCATAGCCACATACATATACTGTGGCTCTAGAGAAGAAATTGAATACACGCCTTTGTCATTCGCTCTGAATGTCGCGGAGCATGAAACCCACTCTTTTATCAAACCAACCATGGTTTTATCATATTCTTCGCACTCCTTCTTTTTGAATTCCTCCAGGAATTCATTTCCATATGTATATTCAGAAGTGGCTGGTAGCTTATACATAGATTGGATATGCTCTGGTCTGAAAGTCCCGACCGTGTTCCGTCGATCATTTATGATAGTTCTAGTGGGTAGGTCGACGTGATCCAATGCCCATCGGATCATGTTGTAGTATGGGAGAAACTGAGGTCTGGTTGCAACCAGGTGCATCCCCGACTGAACAATTGGCTTATATTTAGTGTTCAGATCATCCTTTTCAAATTCATTGTCATCGGAGTCTGAGTAGTTAACCAACTCGGTTTGTAGGATGTCTAAGATAAACGACCAGGTGGGTACTGAGCCGCCAGCCCGAGGTGAAGTATCTGAGACGTTGTCTGGACCCTACGCTGCAACCTCGACACTTTCTTTCGCTGCTCTTCTTGGTGCCATGGCTGATGCTTTCTTTTTTGCTCTTCTGCAATAGACCTGTGTATACATGCGGAAATGAGTTCCCTCGGAGAAAAGTGAGCTCTGTGCGTTTATGAGAAATGTTTAAAATAGACGAAACTCTCGTATATATTTGAAAATCTTGTACCTTTGAAATAAGTCTGTCAAATCACAAATAAAACCAAATTTATTGTATAAATCTGATCTTATTTATTCGATGATTTACCCTAATTCTTCATTAATGTCATCAATGTTCGGCGGCTTGACAGGCAATCGGGTTATGGAGAGCAAGTAAATACCTCGTAAAGTGTGCCAACCTTGATGCGCGGGACGTATCTCGTTTAAATTGAAATTACAAAATTTAATGACTTAAATAATTTTCTCGCTTTTCGCTGCATCATGAATTTCCTTTTTACATTTCGACCCTTCGACTCGCGAGACTGCGAGTGCCGATTTTAGCTTAATTAATCGTAACCGTGATTTGGCGCATTTTTAATTATATAATTAATTTATTTTCCATATCACGACTCAGAACTTTGGATACAGACTTTTGGGAAAATGATATGCCGAGTCGCGATATCGCGATGTGGCGATAATTAAGGCTCGAATTAAGAGAAGGAAATCTTAGATTAGGCGACTAATTAATCTCTCCATAATTATGTCACATTTTCGTGAATCAGAGTTTTGGACACCCTAACTTGATGAAAGAAAGTACCGAGTGATGATGTGCCGAGAACCAATATTTAACCATGGTTAGTTTTTTACCCTTAGTCTCCGACCAAGGTTATCACAAAGTCATCGCGTTCTCGGTTATCAGGGCTGCAAGAACAAAAAATCGGGTCTGATGGATGCCGAGGCGCGAAACCCCGACGACGTATAATCATGGATTAAAGGTTTTATCCTGGTTAATGCCTTGGATGAAATTTAGAACCGAGTTCGCATTTTCGTGACTCGGGACTTGTAAATTCAAGAAATAAAGTGCCTGACTTGCGAGACCCCGAAATAAAGCAAAAATAACAAACATACTTGCGAAAAATGGACCTTTTTTGAAAGTGACAAAGCATTGCTATTCATGGGACTGGATTTCAGAGCTTTATGATTTCGGAAGGAAAAGAAAAGCAACTTTAGATCTCAAGTATCAAAAATTGAAAATTGAGCGAGGTGAAAAACAAGGGCGGCTCTAACACCCTCAATGACAAAGGGGGAGATTGTTGGACATATTGTCATTGATGTCAACAGTCGATGTCATTATGATGTGATGATTTATTGTTATGATGAATTGTCATTGATGTCAATAGTATATCAGTCAACATATAATGTCAAACAATATGCAGAGATATAAAGCGTAAGATCAGGAGGAGGAGCAAACAATATGCAGAGATTAATGCTCAACAGGGAAAACACAACACAAAAGTAGTACATAATCAATTCATGATTATTGTTGATCATGATAGGATCAACAATGTTCTTATGATCAAATCTCAGGAGACTTAGCGAATTCATGATTATTGTTGATCATGATTGAAACAAAAATGTTCCTATGATCAAAGCTCAGGAGAATTAGCGACTGACTATCAGTGCATAAAAGAATGCACAAACAATTATTAAAGCTCAGAAGGAAAAGCATAAGTCCAGAGTGAAAAGACTCAGCAAACATCCGATCAAGAGCATGACCGTGTTGATTGTCTAAATATAACAGACATCATTCATATGAGTGACTGTGGGCTTGAGGACCGTTGGAGGATCGTGACGGTCAATCTACAAGCCAGATCAATGACATGGATAAATTGCAGAGATTGGAAGTAGAATTAAACTACTCGCTAGTTACAATCTCACAATCCATCAAGATCGTCAGATCTCATATCTTCAAAGATATACGACTGCGGTTGATTAAAAAAAAGACCAGTTTAAATCAGATTAAATCGTGATCGTCGGATGCACAATCACCAAATCTATGGCAAGGATATATTGTAGAGATTGAAAGGAGAATTAAACATCACGCTTGTTCCAAGCCCACAATTAGTTAGGACCATCCGATCTTATAGCTTCAAAGATCAACGACTGTGGTTGACTCATCAACAAGGCACAACTTCCCATTGCGAAGTTTGGGTGATGAGTTAAATCAATCGCAAGTTATGGTTCCAAAATTATCGTCGACCGTTGATCTGTTTCGTGTATCTTCATGACCGTTGGATCACTTTTTAGTGGAAGGACAGGATAAGTTGAAAGGTTGATATTTTGATTAGTCGAATACCCATCAACCATCAGATCAAACTTGATTCCCGTCAATGGTCGGATCATGTTAAAGTGGAAGGATAGGATAAGATATAAGAGTAGCACCGTAGACATATCGAGACATCGATCTGAGACCCTGATCAACGAAAAACATTCGCTTCGGGTCTAAATCTGTGAGGAGGTTACGTTCCGAAAAGTTGACATTTGAAATTCCCGAAATGCGAATTTCTGCCAGCTGTCGGATCATTTTCGAGTGGAAGGACACGATAAGCTAGAAAAGTGGCATCACAAAAAGATTGAGCTGTTTATCCAATATCCAGATCAAACGAAGATATGTCACTTTGGGTATAAATAAGTGAGGAGGTTACGCTCTGGAAAGTTTGAGATATGAAATACGCGAAGCCTGAAAATCTGAAATGAATAAAGACCATCGGATTTGGAGGACACACGAGGACCATTGGGTTAGGGTTTTTGGTCAGCAGACCACGTCAACAAGGACATGTGGCAGACCACGTCAGTATGAACATGTGCCACATGAGGATCCATGTCAGCAAACACACATGGTGCAATCAGACAATGACAAGTGTCAAGTTGATTCGACATCTCTGGTATGTGAAAATCACAAATCCGAGTGACACGTGGTAGCTACTAGGATCATAACACATCATCAAGTGACGTAAGTAAGTGACATCACTCTAGAGGAAAGAAAGGTTTTGAGACTCTAAATATCTGAAGTCCGAAGACCTGAAGGAGATCTCGACCGTCGATCTGATGTTAGGTGTATTCTCGACCATCGATCTACTACAATGGAAGGATAGTGTAAGATGAAATGTTAACCGATAGCAAGCGGTCTCCACTGTATTATGACTTACCACAATAGGTGATCACTCTGGAGGAAATAATGTGTTGAGATATTAAATCTCTAAAGTCCGAGGACCCGGAGTAAATGGTGGCCATCCAACTCAACTCTTGATTAAGTCCTGACCATCAAATTAAGCCTTGTAAAGAATCAAATCTGACGATTGATATGTTTCAGCGAAATAGACGTAAAATGTCTCATATTTTCGAGAAATTTGATTTGGAAGTTTTGAAAGGTTTCAAACTCAAAAGTTCCAAAGGGAAAAGTGCCAAAGTTACAACAACCATTCATCTAGTCAGAAGATTAGATTGTGATCGTTGATTTGATGAGCGCTCAAGCACTAGTTTCACCTAGCGTTTGGTCACCTCCATTGATCATATGAAATATGAATTAAAGGAAAAAGATACGACAATGCTTAAATTGATAAGTCCGTGGTTCTATGCCTGTGATAATTTCGGTTGAAGGAAGCACCTCATACAGATTTCATCTGATAGTGAGTTACACCAGAACAATACAAATAATCGTTAAAGATCGAAAATGATCTGTTGGTGAAACGAAAATACAACAGAAGCATGAGTACATTATAATGAGTTGATCCATGTCTGTGATCAACTCATAAGGACAAGCGAACCGATACACAGTCATGATTAAAATATAGTTAAAACATGAAAACATGAATAAAGAATAAAAAGGAAAATGATATTAACTAAAGTTTAAGATTATCATTTTAAACGAAAAGGTACAATGGTTCAAATATGAAAAGACACAATGATTCAAATTCACACTAGTTGGAAGACTATATAAACAAAAGGAATTGTGAGAAGTGTGTAGTTGAATTTGTTGAAGTATATATATTTATATATAATGGATTGAATGAAAGTTCATTCTATTAGGTTGGTCCATGTTTACAAGCTGGATCTTGTATGAGGATTGGATTCCTCACATATCAGTTGGATCTGAGATCAACATGATGGGACTTGTTATGAGGGTTGGATTCCTCATTTCTCAGTTGGATCTGAGAACTACAAGCTGGGTCTTATAACAAAGAGATGGGTCTCTCATACTTGTATGAAGATGATATTCAAAGATTGATATTATGTATTCATTCAAGTTATTTAATAAATAAAGTATTTATATATATATATATTGATTGAGAAAATGAAATGAATATTTGTTGTTCAGTTAATTTGTGAAAAGTGGAAAATTGTCAATAAATTTTGTGACACTGATTCACCCCCCCCTCTCAGTGTCAAGTACCCATTTCAACAATGACTATCCTTCGCTCTAGGACTTCGGCATTTTTGACTCTTCGACACTTCACTTTTCCATGAACGCTTTCACCCGGAGTCAACGATATATTGACACATACCCTCCTGCATGATCAAAGATCATGAGTGACTTCGACACTTCGGGCTTCGGGAGTTTCAAATCCTAAGCACTTGTTTCTCCCTGAGTTCTTTCACCCGAATGCATAATCTTCTGACACGTACCCCTCCTGGCGATCAATGGCCAGGGTCTTCTTCGGGTCTTCGGTGTTCACTTCTTCGGGACTTTAGGCTAATCCCTGCTTCATTCTCCTTTGGAGTGGCCACCTGCTAAATAAGTCATAGGCGATGGAGACGTCTTGCTGTCGGTTAACACTTCCACTTACATTTTCCTTCCACTGAACTAGATCAACGGTTGAGAATGCACCCGAAGTGATCTTCAGATTAGACAACTGAGAGTGACTTTAGACCTTCATCCTTCAGGACTTTGGGACTTTTGACATTTTTTGGTGATGAAACTCTAAATCTCCCAGAGTGACGTATCTTTCTTACGTCACTTATTGACATGGCACGAGCCAATTTCCTCTTGACACTTGTCATTATCTGATTATGCCATGTGTACTTGCTGACGTGGTCTTCAACATGTCCTTGTTGTTGTGGTATTCCACATGTCCTTGTTGACATGGTATACCACATGTCCTTGCTGAGGTGGTATGTTGATATGGGTGAGACGTGTAGACAGTGGAGTGGAGGTGGAGGAAAGCGTGGTAGTGGAGTGTGACGTGTAGTGGGTAATGGAGTGTGACATCAGAGCATGGAGGTGGCATGTATGAGTGTTTTGGTGGTTTACTCAGAGGGGGGTTAGGTGGTAAGTGGTAATGAGCGAGGGGGGTCTGAGTTGATAGGAAGGTGTTGGAGCCGGTGTTATAACCCTAAATTGCACTATCCCTGCTTACCTGGCATCAGGCCTACTCATGCCTCTTCCTAGCCAAAGCCATGCTGAGCAATTCCTCAAAAAACCACTTAAAACAAGCAACCCGCACCCTAACTTCTCATTGGGCGCGGACATCCGCTTGCTGTCCTCATACTGCATGCGGGCATCCGCGGGCTAACCCAAAACAGCCCACGGGTACCTAACAAAGCAAAAAATCAGGAAAGTTTCCGCCGGGACACGAGGCTTTTTGTCAGTTAACTGGAACTCCGAGCCATGCATGGCCGAGAGTTCGCCAAAAACCCTAGCTCCTTCTAG
>ML792196.1:340253-352863 GCA_009831015.1 Picea engelmannii
TTGGGCGCGCTGATATGAGCCGTTGGAGAGGTGCGCCCCCGATTCTGAACCCCCCCCCGCCTTAAAGGTAGAAAGGCAAGGGGGGTCCTGAATCCAACGCACGCCGTTGATTCAGGCGCGTGAATCCGGACCGCTCGGACTTGCTCGTTGCTTACATGGGCGCATTATCGCCCAAAACTTAGGACAAATGGGTTTTTAACCCCTTCTTTTGCTATCTAATCCCCTCTACAGGAAATATCGCTAACAGAAGGTGACACGTATGAGGGTCCCACATGGGAAATACCACCAACTCGGAACCCCCCCCGCACGGTTAAAGGTAAAAATTCTAGGGAGGTCCGATATGCCCTATCGACTGTAGATCAGAGTGCCTGATTATTAGCCGCTAAGATTAGCACCCCCTTATTCTAACTTATCCTGTCCTTCCACTTATTTTAATCCGACGACTGAAGGAAATTCGGGTGATCGAGATCTCAGATCTCATCCCTTGTGATGCAGGAGCATCACCCACATCAAGCGAGCCAGCGCAGAGGCAAACAGACATATGGAAAAGCACCCAACACAAATTTTGAAATCACCTTGAAGTTATTGCACGATCTTTAATGAAGTCATTAAGAAGAAGCACACTTGTAAAATGTAAATGGACCTTGAGTGGTTTGCTCTCGTCCTTAGTAGGTAGAAGGCATTTATAGTAGTTAATGCAAGTAGGTAGAATTGAATGTGTAGATTAGATAGTTTTAGAGCGCAAGAGGGAAATGGGATATAAAAACCCTCATTGTGTATTGTAACATTATCAGAGGAAAAAGAGCATAGAGGAGAAGAAGAGAGTTGTGTAAGAACACCCATGTATAGATATTTGGATTAATAGAAAGAGTTTGATTCAAATTCATGGTTTCGTGTTTGTTCTCTGTGTATTGATGTTGAATGATATGCTCATGAATGTTTTCTTCCTGTTATACATTTTCTTTATATGCTGTGTATATGATTTCATGTTTTGAGTTTGAAGTCTGAAAGGAAGCAGGAATGAGTTTCAATTGTTTCTCTATCTGAACAAGGGTTCCTGCAAGGAGTGCAGTCAAATTGTTCGCAAGGAGTGCGTTAACAAAGGGTTCAGATAGGGTAGATTTTGTTCTCATTCAGAAGTGCATTTGGGCATAGGATCTGTGCAAGGAGTGCACAGGCCAAGTAAAGTCTCAGAGTTGTGAACCTGAGTGAATCATTTGAGAGACTGCTGTTGTAGGTGTGCGAAGGGTCGAAGGAAATTCAACACTTGGAAGTGTCTGAAGGTTGCTGCAAGGAGTGCGTGCAAGAGTATTTTCTAAGGCTCTGAGTTATACGAAATCTCAGGAAGGATAAAGCCTTATAACCACTGAAAGGGTTGCACATAAGTTGTACCTGGAAGAATTAAGAAGGTGTCGTAAGTTTGCACCGCAGGTGGACAAGTTTGTGGAGGAAGACTTAGTTATTCATAGAAATTTCCAGGGAGGAACAAACGGTCGGAATTCTCTAAGGAGAATTCACGAATTTCCATGAGGTGTCAGATCTCATGGAGGAGCAAGTGAGATACGATGAGTACTCCTAAGTATTCAAAGCTCAGGAGGGGCAGGACCATAGATCCGAGCCATAAGGGCGTTGGATTTACACGCGGATACTTGTATCGGGTTTTTGTGGGTGGAAGTCCCGAAAAATTTGAAATGGGAATCGCGATATCACGAAACGTGAAATCCTGAAGGCCAAGAGCACGGCGTGGGACCATAGGAGTCAGAGAGGTGGACAGGTGGCGTACCCTCGACAAAAGTCAATTTAGTTGATGGGTTTCAGAGTTTCACGAAGTGAAGTCGTGAACTCGTTACATTAGGTTTCACGATATTGTGAATTCCGAAGTGCCGATGAAGTGAAGTGGCGTTGAAAGTCAAAGCTCATGAGTGTATCAGAGTTTCGGAAAATCGAGATTCGGGAGTCGGGGAGACAAGTTTCTCGACATCACGATCGTCGAAATCGCGATAGGGAAAATCCCGAAAGGAAAAAAAGGAAAAGGTCAGCATTGACTGTTTCGGGTTTCAGGGATTCGAGAGACCAACGCTTGACCACGGGATTCGCGAAGTTGCGAAGTCCGATCTCCCAAGTGTAAAGAGCGGATCCCGTGAGAGTTTGTTGTGGGTGAAGATTTCCCGATAGGGAAATAGAAGAGCCGTTAGAGTTCTTCGGGCCGTGGGAAAGGAAAGATCCTGTGAGCACGCAAACCTTCCTACTTGCGGGTTGAGAGGTTGTGGCCGTGTGTGTCAAGTGGTATTAGAGCACAAAAAGGTTCTTTTATTTCTGTAGAAGAGAAAGGGAGAATTCACCATGCCACCAAGGAGAAGGGACATGAAATCACCCAATCCACCAAAGGATAGGGAAATGCCGAGAAGAAGAGGTAGGCAGATGACAGATCCAACTATGGAGAAGGAAATGCATGATCTATGAGCTAGACTCGAAGACATGGAGACAACACAAAGATGCACAGTCAGTGCGGGGGATCTCAGTGATTTCAAAAGTGAAATTGAGGTTGAACATGAAGAAGAAGTTGCAAATGAAGATGCATCAAACGAATGTTTGATCAGAGCTATTGCAAGAATGGGTGCAAGAGAAAAGATGGACATTCCAGTTTATGAGGGAAACCTGGATGCAGAAGAGCTTCTAGACTGGATTAGAGCTCTGGACACATACTTCGACTATGAAGATGTCAAAGAAGACAAGAAAGTCAAGCATGTTGTCACTATATTGAAGGGACATGCAACCTTGTGGTGGGATGAACTACAAGCTGTCAGGTGCTGCAAAGACAAGCCGAAGATCAAGAGTTGGGATAGAATGATCGCGAAGATGAAGGAGAAATTCATCCCCAGAGATTACCAAATTACTTTGTTCAGGAGAATGCAGAACCTGAGACAGAAGCTGATGACAGTGAAAGAATACACTGAATAATTCTACAAGTTGAACATCAGGGCAGGTCATCGGGAAAGCGATGATGAAAAAGTAGCCAGATATATGAATGGCCTAAGATATGATATCCAAGATGAGATGAGCATGGTAACCATCCGAATGGTGGAAGATGCTTATAAGATGGCTCTGAAATCTAAAGAGACGCTGAGCCGAAAGCAGAGTCAAAGAGGCCGAGGCAGAAGTCATCCCAGAGGCAAATCAGTTGCCCAGGAAAAATATCAGAAGCCCAAGGAAGACTGGAAGAAACCTCAGACTCGAACTGAAAGGGGTGGAACCTCACAGCGAGGGAAACATACTGAACAGAGAGGATATTATGCTGACAATAACACTTTTCCTCGTACTAGAGGTAGAGGAAGAGGAAGAGGTGGAGTAATAACATGCTTCACATGTGGGAAGAATGGGCACAAGTCTTATGGGTGTCCAGATAAAAAGAAAGAAAGTGGGGAAGCTCACATCGCTGAAGCACAAAGGCGAGATGTTGAGGCAGAAGATGTTGAAGGTGAAAGATCCCTGATGATGCGAAAAGTCATTTTGACACCAGAGAAGGAGGTGGAGAGTTCAGTCCAAAGAACTAGAATTTTCAGAACTGCTTGCAAAACCAAGGACAGGGTATGCAAGGTCATTTTGGATAGTGGTAGCATGAACAATCTCATTTCTACGGAGATGGTAGAAAAACTGGAGCTAGAGATGACTGATCATCCAAGCCCATACAGAGTTTCTTGGCTACAAAAAGGACACCAGGTAACTGTCACTAAACAATGTTCAGTTGAATTTAAGATAGGAGGATATAATGATAAGATATTATGTGATGTCATTCCTATGGATGTTTGTCATCTATTGCTGGGTAGACCATGGCAATATGAAAAAAATGTGATTCATGATGGGAGAATGAATGCATACACCCTAGAGAAGAATGGGAGGACTCACATGTTGCTTCCAATCAAGGATAAGGAGGTGAAGCCTGAAGTAAGTAACACTGTACTTCTCATGAGTGGGAAGGAACTTCTTATAGAGGTTAAGAAGAAGGAAGAACCACAATTCATTGTGGTCAGAAAGCCTAGAATTGTTTTGACCAGCACAAGGGTGGATGATTTACCAGAAGAAGTTCAGGAACTGCTGGAAGAGTTCATTGATATAGTAGTGGACGAATTACCTCGTTCGTTGCCACCGATCATAAGTGTGAGTCATCACATTGATCTCATACCAGGAGCTAGTTTTCCAAACAAAGCTGCGTACAGATTGACACCGCAAGAGAATGAAGAGGTTAAAAGGCAAGTCCAGGAGTTGTTGGACAAAGGATTAGTCAGGGAAAGCTTGATTCCATGTGTTGTTCTGACAGTACTTAGTCTGAAGAAAGATGAAGGCTGGAGGATGTGTACTAACTCGAGGGAAATCAACAATATAACCATCAGATACAGATTTCCATTGCCAAGGATGGATGATCTGATGGATTGCTTGAGTGGAGTAAAGTATTTTTCAAAGATTGATTTGAAAAGCGGTTATCACCAGATCCGCATGAGAGAAGGTGACGAGTGGAAGACAAAATTCAAAACTAACGAAGGGTTGTATGAATGGCTTGTTATGCTGTTTGGCTTAAAAAATGCACCGAGTACCTTCATGAGGTTGATGAACGAAGTCTTGAGGGAGTTCATCGGGAAATTTTTCATTGTGTATTTGGATGACATACTAGTTTTCAGTAAAACAGTGGCAGAGCATCTGAAGCATTTGGCTACAGTGATGCAGAAATTACCGTAGGAGAAGCTGTTGATAAACATGAAGAAATCATCATTCATGAAGACAGAGATCATCTACTTGGGGTTTGTTATTTCTGCATATGATTTGAGGATGGATCTAGATAAGGTAGAGGTAATCAAGAATTGGCCATCACCAAAGAATATTTTTGAGGTGAGAAGTTTTCACGGATTGGTTAGTTTCTACCAGAAGTTCATTAGGAATTTCAGTGGAATTAGTGCAACGATGATGGATACAGTGAAGAAAAGACACAAGTCTTTTCACTGGACTGAAGAGGCTGAAAAGAGTTTTAATTTGTTGAAGAGGACGATTACGGAACAACCAGTTTTGGTGTTGCCGGATTTCTGAAATACATTTCAAGTGAAATGCGATGCAAGTGGATTTGCAATCGAGGCAGTCTTGAGTTAGGAAGACAGGCCGATAGCATACTTCAGTGAGAAGCTGAATGAATTGAAATTGAAATACTCCACTTATGATAAGGATTTTTATGCTATCATACAGGCATTGAAGAAATGGAGACATTACTTGATCCCGAAGGAATTTGTCCTATACAGTGACAATCATGCATTGAAATTTGTGACTCAACAGGAAAAGTTGGATCAAAGAAATGTCAAAAGGGTTGAGTATATGAAAAATTTTACTTTTGTGATAAAACATATTTCTGGTACTGCTAACAAAGTGGTTGATGCTTTAAGCAGGAAGTGCTTGCTATTGCAGGAGTTCAAAGTCAAAACGTTGGGTTTTGATGATCTCAGGAACATGTACACAAAACATCAGGATTTTAAGGAAGTGTATGAAGCAGGTGAGAATCCAATTCTCAGAGACAGAAGCCAATGGGTAGAATACATGATCCAGGAAGGATTACTGTTTAGAGGTAATCAACTGTGTATTCTGAAATGCTCCATGAAGGAGAATTTGATAAAGGAGAAACACAGTGGAGGATTGGTAGGGAACTTTGGTCACGAAAAGACATTCAGAAAGCTGAATGAGTCATATTTTTGGCCGGGAATGCGAGCAAATGCTAGTTGCAGATAAGCCGAAGATGGAGTGCATACTGGATAAAAGAGTTAGCAAGAAGACCAGGTGAAGGCAATACTTCGAGTATCTAGTCAAATGGAAGGGCCATCTAGTTGAAGATGCCAGTTGGAAGAACAAAGAGGAGATCCAGAAGCATGGACAGACCGTGCGTGAGCTCATGGACATGAGCCCATGAAAATTTTCAAGCTAGAGAGTATGATGCAGGAGCATCACCCACATCAAGCGAGCCAGCGCAGAGGCAAATGGACAGCTGGAAAAGCATCCAACATAAATTTTGAAATCACCTTGAAGTTATTGCGCGATCTTAAATGAAGTCATTAAGAAGAATCACACTTGTAAAATGTAAATGGACCTTGAGCGGTTTGCTCTCATCCTTAGTAGGTAGAAGGCATTTATAGTAGTTAATGCAAGTAGGTAGAATTGAATGTGTAGATTAGACAATTTTAGAGCGCAAGAGGGAAACAAGATATAGACACCCTCATTGTGTATTGTAACATTATCAGAGGAAGAAGAGCATAGAGGAGAAGAAGAGAGCTGTGTAAGAACACCCATGTACAGATATTTGGATTAATAGAAAGAGTTTGATTCAAATTCATGGTTTCGTGTTTGTTCTTTGTGTATTGATGTTGAATGATATGCTCATGAATGTTTTCTTCCTGTTATACATTTTCTTTATATGCTGTGTATATCATTTCATGTTTTGAGTTTGAAGTATGAAAGGAAGTAGGAATGAGTTTCAATTGTTTCTTTATCTGAACAAGGGTTCCTGCAAGGAGTGCAGTCGAATTGTCCGCAAGGAGTGCATTGACAAAGGGTTCAGATAGGGTAGCTTTTGTTCTCATTCAGAAGTGCAGTTGGGCACAGGATCCGTGCAAGGAGTGCACAGGCCAAGTAAAGTCTCAGAGTTGTGAACCTGAGTGAATCATTTGAGAGACTGCTGTTGTAGGTGTGCGAAGGGTCGAAGGAAATTCAACACTTGGAAGTGTCTGAAGGTTGCTGCAAGGAGTGCGTGCAAGAGTATTTTCTAAGGCTTGGAGTTATAATAAATCTCAGGAAGGATAAAGCCTTATAACCGCTGAAAGGGTTGCACATAAGTTATACCTAGAAGAATTAAGAAGGTGTCATAAGTTTGCACCGCAGGTGGACAAGTTTATGGAGGAAGACTTAGTTATTCACAGAAATTTCCAGGGAGGAACAAACGGTCGGAATTCTCTAAGGAGAATTCACGAATTTCCGTGAGGTGTCAGATCTCATGGAGGAGCAAGTGAGATACAATGAGTACTCCTAAGGATTCAAAGCTCAGGAGGGGCGGGATCGTATATCCGAGCCATAAGGCGTTGGATTTACACGCGGATACTTGTATCGGGTTTTCGTGGGTGGAAGTCCTGAAAACTTTGCAACGGGAATCACGATATCATGAAACGCGAAATCTCGAAGGCAAAGAGCATGGCGTGGGACCATAGGAGTCATAGAGGTGGACAGGTGGTGTACCCTTGACAAAAGTCAATTCAGTTGATGGGTTTCAGAGTTTCGCGAGGTGAAGTCCCAAACTCGTTACATTAGGATTCACGATATTGTGAATTCCAAAGTGCCGATGAAGTGAAGTGGCATTGAAAGTCAAAGATCGCGAGTGTATTGGAGTTTTGACAAATTGGGATTCAGGAGTCAGGGAGACAAGTTTCTTGACATCGCGATCGCCGAAATTGCGATAGGGAAAATCTTGAAAGGAAAAAAAGGAAAAGGTCAGTGTTGACTGTTTCGGGTTTCGGGGATTCGAGAGACCAACGCTTGACCACTGGATTCGTGAAGTTGTGAAGTCCAATATCCCAAGTGTAAAGAGGGGATCCCATGAGACTTTGCTGTGGGTGAAGATTTCCCGATAGGGAAATAGAATAGCCGTTAGAGTTCTTCGGGCCATGGGAAAGGAAATATCCTGTGAGTACGCGGACCTTCCGACCTGCGGGTTGAGAGATTGCGACTGTGTGCGTCACCTTTCTTATCCCATCCTTCATTAATTCAATCCAATAGTTGTTGGTCCTTTGGATTGGGGATCCAATGACCACTATCGCTCTTCCTCTTAAGTTTTTGATCTCTTTGACTTAGAAGGATTTCTAAGTGTTCATGGGTCTCGACATTTGATCCTCTTGCGAGTGTGTCTATTGGACCTCATTTGTACTTCTAGAAACCACCACTATCTCTTTTGAGATTTCTCATCTTCTGCACTCTCGAGGTTTGGTTTGCTTCTGTTCTTTCCATCAATGAAAATCACATTCTTCCTGTAAACATGCCAACAATATCCCCCTTTCACATTGATGGAAACCCTGAAAGGCTGCACTATTCTACTTAGACCTCCAATTGTAGAATACAAACAACACCTTTTTCTCCCCCTTTCACATCAATGTCAAATAAAATAGAGAGTGACTCTATGCTCCCCCTAATGAGATATACTAGGATAACTCTTCCCCCAATCAGATAGACTATTTTAGCTTGATAACAGGTTCATGCCCAACTTCTAGTGTAGATACTCAAACTTAGATTTTGCAAGCGGTTTAGTGAATATATCAACAATTTGATCTTTTGGATGGAATATAATGAAAAGAAACAACAATGTTGGTTACCCATTCCCTCAAGAAGTGATACTTGATGGGTATATGCTTGGTCTTGGAGTGAAACACAATATTCTTTGACACACTAATTGCACTAGTATTATCACAATGAATTGGGATCGGTGCATTATACTTTACCTCCAAGTATACAATTGTCTAAGTCATCCATAATACTTGGGTACATCAAGTGGCAGTTGCAATGTATTTATATTCTGTAGTCAATAAGGAAATGGAACCTTTCTTCTTTCTCAACCATGCTACAAGAGAATCTTCTAAGAAGAATGCACCTCCACTTGTTCTTTTCCTTTCATCCACGTAGTTAGCCCAATCAACATTTGAATAGACAGATAGTTGAAAATTTTGATTTCTAGGATACCATAGGCCATAGTTCATTGTCCCTTTCAAGTATCTCAATATTATTTTGAAAACTAACACATGACTCTGTTTAGGTGCAGGTTGATACCTTCCTACCATTCCAACAACATGCATTATGTCTGGACGTGATGCTGTTATGTACAATAGGCTGCCTATCATAGAACTATATGAACTCTGATCAACATCAGGTGAGTCATCATCCTTGCTTAACTTGCATCCGGTGACCATAGGTGTGCTCATAGGTGTAGAATCTTCCATTTGAAACCCTTTCAACATTTCTCTTAGATATTTCTCCTGAGAAAGAAATATTCCTTCAGACCTATGAGTAATTTGCAGACCAATAAACAATGATAGTTCCCCTATCATAGGCATTTCAAATTCAGACTGCATGGAAGAAGAAAACCATTGTACCAATGAAGCATTATTGCTTTCGAAGATGATGCCATCTACATAGACCAACACAATGAGAAAATCATTACCCTCTGTTTTGATATATAGATTACTGTCAATTGTTCCTCTCTTGAACCCTTTTTCTTGAAGATACTTATCTAGTCTGTAATAATAGGCACGAGGAGCTTGTTTCAACCCATATAAGTCTTTCTTCAGCTTGCGGACAAAGTCAGGATTATCTGACAGTTGGAAACCCTCTATTTTTTCCATATAGACTTCTTCTTTTAGATATCCATTTATAAAAGCCGAATTGGCATCCATTTGATAGACTTTAAACTGTTTATGACAATCATAGGAAAGAAACATTCTAATAGCTTCTAATCTTGCTACGGGCGCAAATGTTTCATCAAAATCCAGTCCTTCTATTTGAGCATATCCTTTGTAGACCAATCTAGCCTTATTTCTTACAATATCTCCTTGCTCATTCATCTTGTTTTTGTAGACCCATTTGGATCCTATTACATTTTTATTTGCTGGCCTAGGAAGGAGTTCCTGATCTAAAAATGAAGAAGACTTGTAATCTTGAAAATATTTGCAAGTAAAGTTTATATGTTAAAAGCAAATGGATCAATTTTGCAACACATCATTAATAGGATTTATTCATTTAAGACACAAATAAACAACAACATAATCAATGAACATAAGCACATAAACAAAACAAATGATAAAGGAGTTCACCCCTCTCTTGGGCTACATCTCCTGGTCCAGCTTCCAATGGATCATTATTATTATTTGATCAAAGTGCTCAAAAACGTCCTTTACAATGCTCAAAATGACCAACAGACTGCTCCAATGGCTTTAGAGCGTCCAAAACCCCCTAGCTGGGCTTTTTTTGCACCTCGTTTGGCCAAAAAATGAAGAAGTTAGGCTTCCTAGAAGTCTCCCCTTCAAGCTTGTTGTCTCTGCGTCTACAAAATCGCACCCTTATTTCATCAACCTAGCACACACGCTTATTTAAGTGCAAAGACCTGGCACCGGGCGCAACTGCACCAACGATGCGAACTGTAGGACGGTTATGGGCGCGCCAGCCCCTAACTGCCTAGCTCTCGGGCACATGAGGGTCATATGACCTTGCGCATTTTAAAAAGGTCTAACTGTTTCAAGGACAAATAACAATGAAACATTTGGCGGGTCGTTCAACCGTTTTAAACCACAAGTTAAAACGTGCTTACACAATGGTCATATGGTTTAAAATGTAATGTGACTGGGCTCCATTATATTCGCATGCATTCATATGTATAGTCGCCATATGGTATACGTATATAACCGTGGGTTGGGGCTAAGCCCCAACCCGACCCCCCGCCACATAATCGTTTAATCAAATTCAAATATATAACTTTCCATATACATTGTAAGAACCAACGCGTGGTATGGTGGTTGGGCGGACTTTGTTAAGGCTTGATCGGTGGGGGAGGTCTGGGGTTAGAATCCCATGGACTCCATAAAATTTTGATTAACAAACCAATAGCCAATAAAGGGATGCCACGTGGCAGCCCATGACTGGGCCATGTGGCACCTTACCATTGACCAAAAATAATGCCACGTGTCACAGCCTAATTCGACCACAAATTCCAATCAAAAAATGCCATGTCACTACATGCCACATTAGCATATGGTTGTACGATCCCTTCCACATCATCGTACAGCCCTGACACGTCAGCCTGTACGGAATGCACAGTCAGCGTCCTTTTTTTTGCCTGTTTGATGATTCGAATAGATTGCGATATCTCTCGCTCTCGATGTCCGTTTGAGATGAAACGAGTTGTGTTGGGTTTGAAACGATGAGACCTACGCTCTTGTTCGATTTGAAGCAATTTCGATCACTTTGAATTTTTGAGCAAAATTTGATCCCCTGATCACACCTCCCCATTGGGAAGCTTTTGGACCTCCAAAACACTATATTCAGTCTATATGAAGATGAGGGTATAGTTCCCTCACCCTTCCAACCTCAATCCACTTGGCTTTTCTTGTATTTGTTCCTTTAAGGCCAACTCGAAGATACTCCACATTTCCTCGTTTTGAAGTTCGCATTCTCTTGTCAAGGATGGTGTCTTCATGCAGTTCTGTAAGATATTCTGGGGAAAATCATCTATAGAAGGAATCTGAACATGCTCTCCATGATCATCAATCAACGGAGGCTCATACAATTTCAAATTCTCAACATTAACAACTGCACTTTCTCCCTGTGGAATACATAGCTTGCCAAGATGATACAAGAGATTATTATGCACATGGTAATCCAATTCTTCAACATGGTTAGAGTGGCACAAAGTTCCATACACTTCTTTGAAGTCAGTATCCAAAGCATATTGCTCAACATAACTTTCATTCATGATAGGACTATGCTTAAGAATAACTGAAGCACTAATAATAGGCCTTGAAAGCATATCAATGACTTTGTTAAAAATGCCCTTCTTATACCTAATGACCAAATGAAACTATTGAAGAAAACCCATCCATTTGAAGTGCCTAGCTTGCTTTAGCTTTGTCTGTGATTGTAAGTATTGCAATGGTTGATGATCGGTGTGAATAATGGTTTCTTTCCCCAACAAATACTGTTTCCATTTTTTACACTTTGAACCAATGCATACAATTCCTTATCATAAGTAGGATAGTTAATCACGACACCATTAAAAGTCTCAGAATGAAAACAAATGGGCTTACCATACTGTAGAAAAACTTCTCCCATTGCATAATTTCTTGCATCTGTCTGGATTTCAAAAGGTTGTCTTAAATTTGGAAGTGCAAGAACTGGCACTGAACTGATCTTTTCTTTCAAAGTATCAAAATCCTTTTGTTGCTTGCCTCCCCATTGAAAAACTTGCTTGACACTTGTCACATTCTTGAGCTGCTCCCAAAAAAATTCTTACCTCTGTCACATTGCTGGGCCTAGGCCATTCCAAAATGACTTTGACTTTGGAGGGATCAATTTTTAATTCACCTCCACCAACAATATGTCCTAAGTAAATAAGCGAAGTCTTTCCAAATTCACATTTGTACAACTTAAAAAACAACTGTTCTTTTCTCAAAACATCCAAAACTTGTTTCACATGTTTAATATGCTCTTCACGAGAATTGCTAAATATCAAAATATCATCCAAGTAGACAATAACACAATCATCTAGAAAAGGCCTTAAGACATCATTCATAACTCTCATGAAAGTAGCAGGTGCATTGCAAAGTCCAAAAGGCATTACCATCCATTCAAACAAACCTTGCTTAGTTTTGAAAGATGTCTTCCATGTGTCTCCCTTGGAAATTCTGATCTGATGATATCCGCTTCTCAAATCTAACTTAGTAAAATATTTAGCATCTTTCAATTGATCAAGCAAATCATCAATTCTAGGAAGAGGATAACGATTCTTAACTGTAATTTTGTTCAAAGCCCTGAAATCAACACACATACGCCA
>ML792196.1:352913-373333 GCA_009831015.1 Picea engelmannii
TTTGTTCAAAGCCCTGAAATCAACACACATACGCCACGTACCATCTTTCTTTGGCACTAACACAATTGGAGATCCACATGGCGATGAGCTTGGTACAATAACCCCTTTGTCAAGCAACTCTTGAATTTGTTTTTTAATCTCAATATTTTCCATAACTGACATTTTGTACATAACAATGTTCGGAAGAGGACAATCTTGATGCAATTGAATTTCATGTTGGACTCCTCTTTTCAGAGGTAATCCCTTAGGTTCTTTAAACATTTCATCATATTGATTAACAACTTCATATAAATCGGATTTCAAATTTGTATCACAACCTTGAAATGCTTCATTTTCAACATCATCTTTAGGTTTGATCATTAAGAGAACACAATTCTTACTAGCATTGACTAATCTCTTCATTTGTCCCGCATTTATAAGTGATAAATTCATCTTCTTTGTATGGGCTCTAACAATGTACTCAAATCCATCTTTACAGAAATGATACTTATTCTCATGACGATGAAAAATAGCTTTCCTATCGTACAAATATGGGCTTCCCAACATAATACCACATATATCCAATGGAACAACATCAAGCTCTACCTCATCAACGAAATTTGCAGTGATAGAAAACCTAAGTTTACACCTTCTTGTTACTTGTAACTTAGCATTATCACATATCAAACCAAGAGGGTATGGCTTAGGATGTGGAATTGTTTCCAACTTTAATTTCTTAACAGTTTCTTCAGAAATAAGGTTTGCTTGAGATCCAGTATCAAATAGAGTATCTATCTTAGTATGCTTTGAAACAAGCCTTATGTGAAAAAGTTCAATTCTCTCTTTTTCTTGTTGAGTTACATTGATATTATTTGAAGAACTAGTACTTTCATTAGAACCATTACCTTGATAACCCATGGCTGTGATCTTTGTTTCATCACCTGAATCAGAACCTAAATCATGTTGAACGGTTGCAGCAGTCTTTGACTTCCCTTTGTTGCAGTAGTTTTTGGGTCTTCTTTCAGGATGAAGTTTCCAACAATGGTCTTCATCATGGCCATCTTTTGAACAATGTTTACATGTGAACTTTTCTCCCTCTTTCTTAACAACAACATTCTTTCTGCCATTGCCCTTGAACTTCTTATTTCCTTTGTCTCCATGGCTGAAAGTCTTCTTGTTACCCTCATGAGTGTCGTTCCTTCCTCTTGCTTCCAAATGAGTAGCCTGAACATAAACTTAATCTATATTTGAAGGATTAAACATGAGTATAGTATGTCTCAAATAACTATGCAAAGCTCCAATGTATTTGAGTAAAGTTTCTTGAGAAGACAAATCTACTCCCAAAACCAAAGCTCTTCTCCTAAATTCTTGAGTAAAGATTTGCACATTCTGTCCTTTAGCTTGTCTAAAATTTTTCCATTCCATAATAGCCTTTTGCTTATATGCCAATGGATAAAATTGTTTTTTAATTGCAACAATAAAATCATTCCAAGAAATTAAAATTTTACCATGCTTTTTCATGTCCTCTTGAGTCTTGGATTCCCACCAAATGTGTGCTGCACTATCCAATCTTAAAGAAGCAAGATGAATTTTGGTTTCATCATCTTGAATTTTTTGTATTCTACAATATACCTCAATCTGACATATCCAATTATCTAATTTCTCAGCATTAACTTCTCCATTGTATATTGGAAATTCAAATTTTATATCAAGCTTGAATGAAGGAATTTGCGAAGGAGTTTTACCATGTCCCTTTGGAGAATTCAGAAGAGGCCTTGAACTAGTAGTAGAAGAAGAAGAAGAAGAAGATGGAGGAGAGGGTGGTGGAGAAGCACCATTCCCTCCATTTCCATTTGGAGTTTTGTCACCACTGTCTCCCTTATGCTTTGAAGGGTTGGAGCCTTCAACTTGCAACAATGCATTCCTTTCTATTAATATCTTCATCATCTCTCTCATTTCCATCACAACCTTTCTGAGATCTTCATCTTCTGCAGGAACACGTTCATGACTTTCTTCAGTAGCCATACTTGGTGAATGCCTCCTTGAAACTTGCGGTGATGGTATATGCTTCCTCCTTGAAGGATGAGAACTTGGTTCCACAAGCTGACCTTCTCCTCTTGTGAGTTTCAACCTTGTGAGCATCAGAAACAAAACACTTGCAAACAATCAATTCTTCAAAAACCAGTGATCTGATACCAACTTGATCTAAAAATGAAGAAGACTTGTAATCTTGAAAATATTTGCAAGTAAAGTTTATGTGTTAAAAGAAAATGGATCAATTTTGCAACACATCATTAATAGGATTTATTCATTTAAGACACAAATAAACAACAGCATAATCAATGAACATAAGCACATAAACACAACAAATGATAAAGGAGTTCACCCCTCTCTTGGGATACATCTCCTGGTCCAGCTTCCAATGGATCATTATTATTATTTGCTCAAAGTGCTCAAAAATGTTCTTTACAGTGCTCAAAATAACCAACAGACTACTCCAATGGCTTCAGAGTGTCCAAAAACCCCTAGTTGGGCTTTTTTGGCACCTCGTTTGGCCAAAAAACGAAGAAGTTAGGCTTCCTGGAAGTCTCCCCTTCAAGCTTGTTGTCTCTGCATCTACAAAATCGCACCCTTGTTTCATCAACCTAGCACACACGCTTATTTAAGCGCAAAAACCTGGCACCGGGCGCAACCACGCCAATGGTGCGAACTGTAGGACGGTTATGGGCACGCCAGCCCCTAACCGCCTAGATCTCAGGAACATGAGGGTCATATGACCTCGCGCATTTTAAAAAGGGCTAACTGTTTCAAGGCCAAATAATAATGAAACATGTGGTGGGTCATTCAACCGTTTTAAACCACAAGTTAAAACGCGCTTACACAATGGTCATATGGTTTAAAATGTAATGTGACCGGGCTCCATTATATACGTGTGCATTCAAATGTATAGTGGCCATATGGTATACGTATATAATTGCGGGCTGGGGCTAAGCCCCAGCCCAACCCCTGCCACATAATCATTTAATCAAATTCAAATATATAACTTTCCATATACATTGTAGGAACCAATGCGTCGTATGGTGGTCGGGCAGACTTTGTTAAGGCTTGACCGGTGGGGAAGGTCTGGTTTGAATCCCATGGACTCCATAAAATTTTGATTAAAAATCCAATAGCCAATAAAGGGGTGCCACGTGGTAGCCCATGACTGGGCCATGTGGCTCCTTACCATTGACCAAAAATAATGCCACGTGTCACAGCCTAATTCGACCACAACTACCAATCAACAACTACCACATCACTACATTCCACATCAGTGTATGGTCATACGGTCCCTACCATGTCATCGTACGACCCTACCACGTCAGCCTGTACGGACTGCACAGTCAGCGTCCTTTTTTTTTCCTGTTTGACGATTCGAACAGATCGCGATATCTCTCGCTCTCGACGTCCGTTTGAGACGAAACAAGTTGCATTGGGTTCACAACGACGAGGCCTACTCTTTTGTTTGATTTGAAGCAATTCTGAGAACTTTGAATTTTTGAGCAAAATTTGATCCCCTGATCAGTTCCCAAGTGTCATTCTTTTCAATCTAGTCCAGTTCCGCATTCATTGATTTTAACCATTTTACATCTTTACTGGCTTCATTAAATTTCTTAGGTTCCACCATGGATATGAAAACTATATGTGATTGCTCAGTGTATTTGATTATCCTTCTCCTGGTTTGTACACCTTTGTCTTTCTCACCAATTATCTGACTTTCAAGATGATTCTTTTGAGTAATTCTGGAGGAAGGATTTGATGTTGCTTGTTGTCTTCACTCTTCTTGTCTGGGTGTCTCTTCTCCACCTGATTCATCATCATCTTGTGACTCTAAGATTTGTTTTTCTTTATCTTCATTATTCTCATCATCGTTTTCATCTGGCTTAATGCTTATTCTCCGTTGATCTTTTATAGGAGTTTCTTCATCAATTCGAACATCAATACAATCTAATAATTTATGCATTCTTTTGTTAAAGCATCTGTATCCTTTATTGTTCATTGCATATCCTACGAATATACCTTCATCAACTCTACTAGAAAATTTTCCCAAATGATCATCATTATTCTTGATGTAGCATTTACTTCCAAATACTCTGAAATGCTTGATTGATCTAGGTCAACCAAACCACAAATCATATGGATTTTTATCACTGTTCAGCCCTAAATGCACTTTGTTTAGAATATGAATAGCTGTGTGAATAGCCTCCACCCAGAAGGTTTGTGAAATGTCCCTTTCACTCATCATAGCCCTTGCCATCTGCTGAACTGATCTATTTTGGCGTTCTACAACTCCATTTTGTTGAGGAGTACCTAGAATAGTATATTCTCTTTTAATTCCATGTCTGTCATAGAATTCTTTGAAATATCTTGACATAAATTATCCTCCCCTGTCTGAGCGAATTGCCTTTAACTTCCTTCCTGTCTGATTCTTAGCTAATGCCTTAAACTTTATGAACTTCCCAAATGGATCATATTTTTCTCTTAGAAAGGCAACCCACATAAGTATGGAGAAGTCATCAATGACTAGCATAAAGTAATTTTCTCCTCCAGTTCCTTCCTTTTGCTATGGTCCACACAGATCCATATGAACAATTTGAAGTGGTTTCTCTGAATATGTGAAACTCTTCGATTTGAATTGAGCACGAGTCAACTTACCCATTCGACAGGATTCACATATAGAGTTATTAGGCTTAGATATTCTTGGAAGGTCTTTCACAATGCCTTCATTATTCAGTTTGAAAATATGATGAAAATTCAGGTGTCGAAGCCTTTTGTGCCATAACCAACTTTCATCAAGTTTGCTTAAATGAAATTTCTCCTTATCTTCCTTCATAACATATACATTGTTTTCAGTTCTAACCCCTTTTGCAATCAATTCTCCTGTGTTTACTGTCTTTATTTTACAATTCTTGGCAGTGAAAGTGACTTCACAACCTCTGTCACATATTTGACTGACACTAAGAAGATTATTCTTTAAACCATCAACAAATAATACATCTTGAACTTTGCTTCTTCCATTACTTAATATTACTAGAACTTTACCTCTAATCTTTCCCGGAGCATCATTTCCAAAGGTCACACTCCCTAAATTATTTTCTTTGAGTAATAGGAACTTGCTTTTGTCATCTGTCATATGATTGGAGCATCCACTATCAATATACTAGGTGTCTTTTTGTCTTTGAGCTTACAACACTAATCCACACTTGTTATCTTAATTCTTCTTCCAAACCTTGACATTTTCATCTCTGTGATTTGAATCTGGCTTATAGCTTTTTAAGTGACAGTCTGCAACTTTATGTCCATAATGATGGAAGATGTAGCATTTTGGTTCATTGAATAAAGGATCATAACAATTGTTATGTGTAATCTGTGTCCTTTTCCCAACCATCACATGATTTGCAGTCTGTGGTTGTTTGTTACTTGGTTGTCTCATTCTTTGTTGTGGCAGATATTTATTCCTTGGCTGTCTTGATTGCTCATGTCTAAATATTAAAGAACAATTTACAACTTTGTGGGCAAAGTTAGAGCAGTAAAAACAATATCCATAGAAAAAATATTTGTACCTAGAAAATGGTTGTCTTGTTTGAGTAGGTTTATTTCTTCCATGATGATGATTTCCTTGAAAATAGGGTGTATTATTTTTTTGTTCAACAAATTCAGTTCTGGTAGCTTTTCCTTCACTCCTCCTTGGGGACCGATTCTCTTCCTTTGTTTTTGTAGGTTTGTTGTTGTCAATTGTTGTATATTTGACAAACTTGATGGATTCTTTGTTGCTTAGCTTACCACTACTTGATCCCTCTTAATAACCAAAACTAGTTTTCAACTTTAAATTCCTTTGCTGATTCATAATGGAGGCTAATCCTTTTGAGGCTTTAATACTTGTCAGATTATGATGATATAAGGCCTGGAATTTATCTAGATCTTTTCTGACAATCACTACTTTAGCTTCCAATTTTTCACCTTTTGTTTCATCTTCCTTTAATTGTTGTTTGAGGTTCTCTTCAATCTTCTTATATTCTTCTAACTTAACCTTCAATAAATCAATTTCTTCAGATGGTTCATTGCATGTTTTATCATACCTTAGCAGTAATTGTTTTTGTTTTCTTTTGTTTTCTCCGAGTCTATCAATCTCTTCCATGGCATTGACAAGTTCTCCTTCAAGATATACTACTACTTCACAATCAACGAACTCACTTCATGTATCTTTAGTGTTTAGATATTCTAAAGCTATTAACATGATATCATTTATCTTTTCTTCAATAGAAGAGTCACTGCTTTCATCATCTGAGGGATCATCATCATTGTTTACACAAAGGCTTTTCTTCTTAAAATTATTCTCTTTATAGACCTCCTTGTGTTTGTGCTTCTCTTCATCGTCATATGTCTGATCCTTTCTTTTGTGAGGACACTTAGATGAAAAATGACCTATATTACCACAATTGAAACATTTGAAGGGAAGTTTACCTTTGTATTTGCTTGATCATTTCTTTAGTCTTCTCACAAAATTTGCTTCAATCTCATCTATATATGAGTTTGTGTTTTTCTCTACTTTAAAAGATGCCTCTCTTGTAGTGGATTTACCTTTGGTGATTCTCATTTCCTAAGTAGTTAGGGTTCCAAGAATTTGATCTAGTGTCAATGTTTTGAGATCAACTATTTCCTCTATAGCAGGGACCTTTGAGTTAAATATATCAGGAAGAAATATTTTCTGGACTAGAAAATATTCATCTATCGTTTCACCTAGGCCTTTCATAGTGTTGACAAGTTCTTCTATACATAAGAAGTACTTACTAATAGTTTCATCTTCATCCATCTTTAACTGCTCAAATTTCAGTCTGTGAGTCTGAAGTTTTGTGTCTTTCACCTTTTCATTACCTTCATAACTACTTATCAACTTGTCCCACATAACTTTTGCTGAATCATAATGCATGACTTTGACAAACTCAGCTTCAGAAAGTCCATTGAGGATGGAATTCATTGCTTTTGCATTAAATCTAAAATCCATCTTATCATCTTTTGAGGCCAAGACTATAGGATTCACATATCCCGTTTCAACAACATCCCAAACATCAACACCCAAAGACATTAAATGTGTTCTCATTCTTATTTTCCAGAAGACAAAGCTTGTTCCATCAATCATAGGGGGTCTATTAGTTGAACTTCCATCATGACTAGTCATGTTCAATATTATGGATCTACCTTTGATCAAAGGCACTGGCTCTGATACCAATTGTTGGAAATATAACTACGAGTGGGGGGGGGGGGTGAATTAGTTATGTATATAAGCTTGAAACTTTTCCTGTTATTTTCTGATTCTTTTTAGATTATTATTTAATGTGTTGCTGATAACTTATCATGCAGAGATATACTATATTTTATCAATCACACAAAATAAACAGAGTCACTAATTTTCATGAGGAAACCCATAAGGGTGAAAACCTCTTCTTCTTAGGATGTCAATCAAGCTCCAAGTCTCATGTATATCACAATTTTTAAGCTCTAACTCAAATATGAGGCTACAAACTCTGATAGAAAGCTACAACTTGTAGAGAGCACCAACTCTCAAATTTATCTAGCACCAACTCCCAAGTTTCTCTAGCACCCACTAGATGGAAGCACCAACTCTCAGAATATCTTCTAGCACCAACTAGAATTTAGAGGACTGCAATCCTCCCTAGAACCACCATACCACCTTGATTGAATCTTACAAAAATTTACTTACTTTCTATGTCTCTGATATGGTCTGTTACAGCTCCATGTCTCCTTTGCCTTCTTCAGTTTCTATGCTCTGTTTCGCTTCTGCATATTTCTGCTTCTATGCTAAGCTCTTTTTCCTCCTGCGCACAAAACCACGTTGTTCAAATTATCTTATACCTTTTATGATATGTGCTTCATTTGCATGCTCTTCACTGCACCATTGATCTCCACTTCAGGTACTGTACACGGTCATATTCTACCGACATGCATAACTATTGAAAAATCACACTATCTTCTATGTTATGCATCTCTTTCTCACCTCGAGTCCTCTACTAGATCATGATTCAAACTCTTTGTCTTCCCTGGTGGTTATGTTGTATGTGTTCATCATCAGTGGTCATTATCCAAATATTCTTTGGCTTCTCTGGCAGTTATCCTAAACCTATTCATCACTAGCAGGAATTATCCTGAGATTCTTTGGCTTCTCTAGCAGTTGTAATTCTTCGTCTTCTCTATCAGTTATAGTCAGTCATTTTTGGCTTCTTTGGATTCTAATCCCCTTCCTTCATGTGACCACCAGTGGTATCCATACGCCTATTCAAAAGTCCCTTCATGATATTGGTCTAGTGAGTGCTAGGTCCTTCTTCAATATGAACTTGGGTGATGAACTCATGTGACCACACGATTGCGGGCACGTCCAAAGGTGGTTTGAAACAAGCTACATTTCACCCCACAATTTACCTCGAGCCTCCATGTGTCCTTTCTCCAAAGTTGTGGTCGATTGCGGCCTGCCTTCATATTTTTAAAGTTCATGCACCTTCAATCCCCGCAATGCGATGGGACCGTCAATCTCACGAGCTTGACGATGCTCTTGAACTAATGGATAAGATATAACCTTCTTAAATCGACGACTGTGATTTACTTTGTGATCCAGGCTCTGGGAGTTTCAAATCTCAAACCCTGCTTTCCTCTGTACGCCAATCTTCTGGAGTGAAAGATCTATTGACACGTGTCCTTCTCGAATTGACGGTTGAGATCTCCTTTGGGTATCCGGACTTCGGATATTTCAAATCTCAAATTCTCATTTCTTCTGACTGGATATCTTCTGAAATGGCAGGTCTGCTGACATCTGTCCTTTTAATCCAATGACTATCCTCCGCTTCGGGACTTCGGCCTTTTCGACTCTTCGATACTTATATTTTCCATGAAATCTTTCACCTGGAATCAATGATCTATTGACACATATACATGATCAACGATCATGAGTGACTTCGACACTTTGGGCTTTGGGAGTTTCAACTCCTATGCACTCGTTTCTCTCGTAGTGCTTTCACCCGAATGCATAATCTTGTGACATGTACCCCTCCTAGTGATCAATGACCAGGGTCTTCTTTGGGTCTTTGGTGTTTGAGAATTCGGGAATTTAGGCTAATCACTGCTTCATTCTCCTTCAGAGTGGTCACCTACTGAATAAGTCATAGGCGGTGGAGACCACTTACTGTCGGTTAACACTTTCACTTACACTGTCCTTCCACTGAACTAGATCAACAATTGAGAATGCACCTAAAGTGGTATTCAGATTGGATGAATGAGAGCGACTTCAAACCTTTGTCCTTTGGGACTTCGGGACTTTTTACATTTGTTGGTGATGAAACTCCCGAAGTAAATTTCCCATATTGACATAGCTTGCTTATGTCACTTGTTGACATGGCACGAGCCAATTTCCTCTTGACACTTGTCATTATCTAATTATGCCATGTGTACTTGTTGACATGGTCTTCCAAATTTCCTTGCTGACATGGTCTTCCACATGTCCTTGCTGATGTGGTATGCCACATGTCCTTGCTGAGGTGGTTTGTTGACGTGGGTGAGACATATAGGCAGTGTAGTGGAGGTGGAGGAAAAGTGCGGTAGTGGAGTGTGACGTGTAGCGGGTAGTGGAGTGTGACATCGAAGCATAGAGGTGGTATGTATGAGTGGTTTGGTGGTTTACTTGAAGGGGGGGTTAGGCGGTAAGTGGTAATGAGCGAGGGGGGTCTGAGTTGATAGGAAGGTGACATGTATGAGGGTCCCACATGGGAAATACCACCAACTTGGAACCCTCGCATGGTTAAAGGCAGAAAGGTCGGGGGGGTGGGTCCAATATGCCCTATCAACTATAGATATGAGTGCCCAATTATCGGTCACTGATATTAGAGTTCCCTTATTCTAACTTATCCCGTCCTTCCACTTATTTCGATCCAACGATTGACAGAAATTTAGGTGATCGAGATCTCAGATCTCAACCCTTGCTTATCCTATCCTTCATTAATTCAATCCGATGGTTGTTGGTCCTCTGGATCGATGATCCAATGGCCACTATCACTCTTCCTCATAATATTTTGATCTCTCTGACTTAGAAGTCTTTCTACGTGTTCACAGGTCTCGATCGTTTCTCCTCCTGCGAGTCCATCTCTTGGACCTCGTCTTCACTTCTAGAAACCACTATCTCTTCTGATATTTATCGTCTTCTTCACTCTCAAGGTTTTGTTCAATATTTTTATTTCCATCAATGACAAGCACATTCTTCTTGTAAACATGCCAACACATATCTCTAGCATGTGAAGTCCAATTGACTTCATTCGAAATCCATCGGAAAGCTCAATGTGAGATCTTTGTTGACTGGACAATGTTCGCAGTATTTGAAGCCAAATGAAAATGTGTGGACTGTGAAGATCCTCCTAGATCACACCTCCCCATAGAGAGAAAATTTTGGACCTCCAAAAGTATCAACTTTGACCTGCAATCCATCATCAATTGCATGCAAATGTCTTCATTCCCTATACTTCAGAATCAGAATGTAACTCAAACACTTGCAACTGCTTCCAAGAAAATGTTCTGAAAGGAACATTCCCTGTCTCCTTCACCTCTTTTTCTTCGGATATTGATCCAAGTGGATAACGGTGGCCACCCACCTTTTTCGACTGGCTCAAAATAGTTTTCTGCCAATTTTGACAATTTACTATTTTTAGCAGGTTTTAACTTTCGGGGCCATTTTGAGGGCCTAAATGAAGGTTTTTCAAGATCAAGGTTCTCAATGATAGTCAAAGGCATTATTGATGCCCCAAAATGAATCTCCTCAAAAATACCTTTCCAACGAGCTATCACACACCTAAAACGAAGATCGTATGCAAAAGTTATGACCCGAGGAAGTTGATGTACTCACTTACCCAAACAGAGCCCACATGACTTTTGGCGCTTCATTTCCTAGGGTTAGGTTTTTGGATGTCTAGGACTTTTGGAAATCCCGTTTATTGTAAAAAGGCCTTCATATCCTCATTGTAATCATCTTCTTGCGAATGCGAGTAGCCGTCACATCTCTTCTCAGAGATAAGCTACCACCATTCTAGTGAGTCTTTCACTCTGTATTTTTACAGTCTCTGTACATTTCTTTGATTAATAGAAATCGTGTATTACTGTATATCTATGTTTATGATTGCATATCTGATACATTTCTATTATGTTATTGAATATCTGCAATATCTCTGTGCATTTCTTTATTATATCTCTGCTCTCGTTTCGTGTCGAAAATAATCTGGATCAGTGGTATTAGAGCGGGCTACTCTTGATCATTTTTTTCAGTGCATGTCCCCGACGAGGTCTGAGTATAGAAATTTGGGTCTCGAGCTTGTCTCCCTTGAAGAAAATCGCTCTCGCACACCCAAGAAACCCTCAATGGCAGAAGAAAAGAAAAATGACGGAGCAGACGATCCTATCAATCTGTTGCTTGAGCAAGCTCTCACGCGACAGAGGGACGAAATGATGGAGAATTTTGCCCACATAATTCAACACCTGCCGATAGCATCAAGTGCATATTCATCAAGAAACCAATTTGGAGGCACCTTACCTTTCAAGGTACAAATTAACTTTGATATTCCTGTATTTGAAGGATAGATAGATGCAGAAGCCCTAGAAAAATGGTTAAATCTGCTAGAAGGTTATTTCTCTGTTCATAATTTTTCTAACAAAGAAAAGATCATGTTTGCACTCCTTAAATCTCTCCCTCATGTCAAACATTGGTGGGAAACTTACTGGGAGAAAAGTTCCACAGAGGAGTCTGGAATATATGGGGCCAATCCCACTTGGGATTTTTTTGTGGATGCGGTAAAGGAACAATATTACCCTGTTGGAAACTATGAGGACCAGTACATGAGATGGACCACACTGCGGCAAGAGAGGGGCCAAAAAGTTCCAAAGTCCACCAATACCTTCCATACCTTGCGCACCAAGCTGGGTATCAAAGACTTCGAGCGACATTTGGTTTTGAAATATTGTGGGGCTCTACTCAGATACATCCAGATTGAAATGGATTTTCTAGACATCTCATCACTTGGTGTTGCTTATTGATATGCTGTTAAAATTGAGTAGAAATTTAAGCACCAGAACAAACAAGGATTCAGGTCTACAAATCCACAAAAACCAAAGTATGACAAAGAGATCCCCAACAAAGAGTCTCCCGAAAACCAGTCCAAGACACAAGAAAAGAAGGGTCACAGGCAGACAAAGAAGGACACCAGAAAATGGTGTGATTTTGACAAAATCCCTTGGCATAACATTGATGAATGTCGCTCAAAACATTCATTGGTGGCTGAGATCAAAGACAAGGAGCCAAACCCTGATTCATAATCTGATTTTGAAAATAATGGGAAAAGACAGATCATCAATGCAGACCCCACTGGTATTGTCACGACCACAGCAATTCAACCAAAAGAACCAACAGATCCTAAAGAGGGGGAGCACCTTTTTCATTCACAGATGTGGGTGAAGGGGACCCCATTGCATTTTATTGTTGATAGCAGAAGCCAGAAGAACCTCATCTCAATAGAGGTCATCAAATAGTTGGGATTGTCGACAACACCACACCCGCAACCATACAACATTGGGTGGCTTCGCCAAGGACGAGATCTCCGTGTCAACCAAAAGTGTCGATTATCATATGGAATCCAACCCTTCAAGGATGAGGTATTATGTGATGTTGCCCCACTAGATGTCTGTGATGTGCTCTTGGGCCAACCATATATGTGGAGACACCATGTTGTTTATGAGTCTCGACCCCATAGTGTCATTGTTACTTTGGGGGGTCATCTCTACAGAATACCAGAGGTAGTTCCAACTATTGTTCCATCTAAAAAGTGTCGCAAGGTAGTATCTCGTACTACAAAATTCAGCTTCTTCACACTTTGTTCAAAAGGGGAACATATGGACACTACAACCACTACAGCCTTGCCCCTTGCACCTTCTATCCAATAGAAGAAGGTCGAAAAGGTTGTAGCAAAGCACAAAGATTCCTTTTTCACATCATCCTCTCATGTATCTTGACTTTTTGAACAACCTCAACCTCAACAGGTTCGTGACAGATTTCCACAAACTGAGCAACGCGATGTCTCCAGCAAGACAAGCAACCCACCAAGATGTAGATTCAACAAATGCCTCTCCCACGGGAACTCAACGTAATGGATACCATTTCTTCCTAAGGAGGGAGGATTGATTCAGGTGGATAACAGTGGCCACCCACCTTTTTTGACTGGCTCAAAATAGTTTTCTACCAATTTTGACAATTTACTATTTTTAGCAGATTTTAACTTCTGGGGCCATTTTGAGGGCCTAAATGAAGGTTTTTCGAGATCGAGTTTCTCAATGATAGCCAAAGGCATGATTGAGCCCCCAAAATGAATCTCCTCAAAAATACCTTTCCATCGAGCTATCACACACCTAAAACAGAGATTGTATGCAAAAGTTATGACCCCGGGAAGTTGATGTACTCACTTACCCAAACGAAGCCCACATGACTTTTGGCACTTCATCTCCTAGGGTTAGGTTTTTGGATGTCTATGACTTTTGGCATTCCCGTTTATTGTAAAAATGCCTTCAGATCCTCATTTTAATCATCTTCTTGCAAATGCAAGTAGCCGTCACATCTCTTCTCAGAAATAAGCTGCCACCATTCTAGCGAGTCTTTCACTCTGTATTTTTACAGTCTTTGTACATTTCTTTGATTAATAGAAATCATGTATTACTGTATATCTGTGTTTATGGTTGCATCTCTGATACATTTCTATTATGTTATTGAATATCTGTAATATCTCTGTGCATTTCTTTATTATATCTCTGCTCTCATTTCATGCCGAAAATAATCCAGATCAATGGTATCAGAGCGGGCTGCTCTTGATAGTTTTTTTTAGTGCATGTCCCCGACGAGGTTCGAGTATAGCAAGTTGGGTCTTGAGATTGTCTCCCTTTAAGATAATCACTCTTACACACCCAAGAAACTCTCAATGGTGGAAGAAAAGAAAAATGACGAAGCAGACGATCCTATCAATCTGTAGCTTGAGCAAGCTCTCATACAACAGAGGGACGAAATGATGGAGAATTTTGCCCACATCCTTCAACGCCTGCCGATAGCATCAAGCACATATTCATCAAGCAACCACTTTGGAGGCACCTCACCTTTCAAGGTACAAGTTAACTTTGATATTCATGTATTTGAAGGACAGATAGATGCAGAAGCCCTAGAAAAATGGTTAAATCTGCTAGAAGGTTATTTCTCTGTTCATAATTTTTTCGACAAAGAAAAGATCACCTTTTCACTCCTTAAATATCTCCTTCATGTCAAACATTGGTGGGAAACTTACTGGGAGCAAATTTCCATAGAGGATTCTGGAATATATGGGGCCGATCCCACTTGGGATTTTTTTGTGGATGCGGTAAAGGAACAATATTACCCTATTGGAAACTATGAGGACGAGTACATGAGATGGACCACACTGCAGCAAGAGAGGGGCCAAGCAGTTCTGGAGTTCACCAATACCTTCCATACCTTGCGCACCAAGATGGGTATCAAAGACTCTGAGCGACATTTCATTTTGAAATACTGTGGGGCTCTACACAGATACATCTAGACTAAAATGGATTTTCTGGACATCTCATCACTCGGTGTTGCTTATCGATATGCTGTTAAAATCGAGCACAAATTTAATCACTAGAACAAATGAGAATTCGGGTATGCAAATCCACAACAACCAAAGTATGAAAAAGGCAGCCCCAGCAAACAGTCTCCTGAAAACCAGTCCAAGACACAGGAAAAGAAGGGTCACGGGAAGACAAAGAAGGACACTGGAAAATGGTGTGATTTCCAAAAAATCCCCTGGCACAACACTGATGAATGTCACTCAAAATAGTCATTGGTGGATAAGATCAAAGACAAGGAGCCAAACCGTGATTCATAATCTGATTCTAAAAATAATGGGAAAAGACAGATCATCAACGCAGACCCCACTGCTATTGTCGCGATCGCAACAATTCAACCAGAAGAACCAATAGATCCTGAAGAGGGGGAACACCTTTTTCATTCACAGATGTGGGTGAAGGGGACCCCGTTGCATTTTATTGTTGATAGCGGAAGCCAGAAGAACCTCATCTCAGCAGAGGTCATCAAACAATTGGGATTGTCAACAACACCGCACCTGCAACCATACAACATTGGGTGGCTTCGCCAAGGACGAGATATCCATGTCAACCAAAAGTGTCGATTATCATACGGCATCCAACCCTTCAAGGATGAGGTATTATGTGATGTTACCCCACTAGATGTCTGTGATGTGCTCTTGGGCCAACCATATATGTGGAGACACCATGTTTTTTATGAGTCTCAATGCCGTAGTGTCATTGTTACTTTGGAGGGTCATCTCTACAGAATACCAGAGGTAGTTTCAACTATTGTTCCACCTAAAAAGTGTCGCAAGGTAGTATCTCATACTGCAAAATTCATCTTCTTCACACGCTTGTCAAAAGGGGAACATAAGGACACTGCAAACACTACAACCTCACCCCTTGCACCTTCTATCCAATAGAAGCAGGTCGACAAGGTTGCAGCAAAGCGCAAAGATTCCTTCTGCACATTGTCCTCTCATGTATCTCGACTTGTTGAACAACCTCAACCTCAACAAGTTCGTGATAGATTTTCACAAACTGAGCAACGTGATGTCTCCAGCAAGACAAGAAGCCCACCAAGATGCAGATTCAACAAACGCCTCTCCCCTAGGAACTCAATGCAATGGATACCATTGCTTCCTAAGGAGGGAGGATTTATTCAGGTGGATAATGGTGGCCACCCACCTTTTCCGACTGGCTCAAAACAATTCTGCCAATTTTGACAATTTACTATTTTTAGCAGGTTTTAACTTCTGGGGCCATTTTGAGGGCCTAAATGAAGGTTTTTCTAGTTGAGGTTCTCAATGATAGCTGAAGGCATGATTTATCTTCCAAAATGAATCTCCTCGACAATTCCTTTCCAACGAGCTATCACACGCCTAAAACAGAGATCGTATGCAAAAGTTATGACCCCAGGAAGTTGATGTACTCACTTACCCAAACAGAGCCCACATGACTTTTGGCGCTTCATCTCCTAGGGTTAGGTTTTTGGATGTTTAGGACTTTTGGCATTCCTGTTTATTGTAAAAATTCCTTCAGAGCCTCATTGTAATCATCTTCTTGCGAATGCGAGTAGCCGTCACATCTCTTCTCAGAGATAAGCTGCCACCATTCTAGCGATTCTTTCACTCTGTATTTTTACAGTCTCTGTACATTTCTTTAATTAATAGAAATCATGTATTACTGTATATCTGTGTTTATGGTTGCATCTCTGATACATTTTTGTTGTGTTATTGAATATCTACAATATCTCTGTGCATTTCTTTTTTATATCTCCACTCTCATTTCGTGCCGAAAATAATCTGGATCAGAGATGAAATGTTGAAGCCCACATCTACATAAGTTTTCAACCTGTAACTGATGATACCTACATAAGTTTCTTACTTTCCAAGAGTTTATAACCATACACATTGGTCAAGTTTACAAGAAATACCAAAATGGCTTTAGGAAAATCGCCTCATTCAATTGATTACAATAAAGCCAAGTTTTTGTTAAACAAAATGAACATAATTTTTAATGTTGCATCAAACTAGATTGCGCCAAGAATTCTATCAAATATATTCCTTTTCATACTTCTCCCTGGTATGGGTAATTACCAAGATTTTTGTTCATCTCTTTTCAAGGGAAGAAAATATTCTTCAAACTGTGCTTCCAGATTTGAATACTCTCAATAAAAATGCATTTTCAATTAATAAAAAAGCCTCTCACTCTCATTAAATTATTAAGAGCGGCTAATCAAAATCCCAACAAACAAATTCTAATCATGGAGTTCAATCAATCCACATATATCCCTCAAATACATGGTCTATGCTTACACCTCTTATGGTTGCACGCTCAACATTTTCTCGTTGATATACTACAGTCGAGAAAACATCACTTATCTGGTAATTGTCAAGTACATCATCAGGAAGAGGTGTTGCAACATCTGCAATCAATACTATGTATTCCGTGGAATTAGGATTCACTGAAAAAGTAGCCAATTTAACATGCCCACTCAGCACAGGAAGTATAAATAGGTCCTTGTTGATAGGATTAAAAAAAAAATTAAAGTTTTGCAAACTGACCATCTTCCTTATGCAAACACAAAATACCCCTTGATGCTACAACACAAACTATTCTATGAAAAGGTTTTTCTTCAATTCTGTGCCAAATATTTAATGCCATATCCAAGAACAATCTCCCTTAATTTTAATCAAAGCTCTGGGCCAATCGGCTTCTCTCTCCATTGAGGGCCATGAGCTTGAGGAAAAGTGCGTCATTCTTGGATTCGAATCTCATGTCGAACATCATACTACACATGATATTATACATCATGATCTGGATATGTCTACGGATGAAAATTCCAGAGGTGGAAGGATTGGCACAGTATTTGACATCTCCAACCATGAGGTTGATCTTGTCTCCAAAACCCACAAATATTTTAGTGCACCTTCAGTCCTTGATGAAACTAGTGCTTGACATTTGGACCCCTAGTGTTGTGGAATGGCAGAGGCACCTTGCACTTCCATCTCCCTTTAAATCTTCCCTTTAAAGTTTTCAAATTATGAGTCTCTTGGGATGTCAATTATAGAAGAACTCGAATTACCACACGCCGTTGGAATCTACTCGAGCTATTGCTTACTCAATCACCCATATTGGGCAACATAATATTTCCAACTTGTGGAATCATTGGTTTCACTATTCAAATGAGAATAATTCTATTTGTTTGAAAATTGTCCCTCCTCCATGTGATAGAATTGAGCCATACATCTATGCACAAAAACTGGAAGAAGATCCATCCCAAATCGTTTCAATATCTCTGTTTGATCATGAAATAGTGTCCCTTGAGAATATATATATGGAAGGCACTTGTATAGAGGTGACCATGCTTCTATTCCTCATGGAATAACCTGTGGTTGGACTCTCAACCTCACATAGCCCTTGCTCCGCTTTAAAATTTCACTCAAAAGTGCACACAGATTCAAGAAAAACATAGCATCTACAAAAACATTGTTTCATTTTTGACAGTGCACTGTGTCATCTGCAATATGTCGACGCCAGGTTTCAATGAGTTGTAATCCATGCATCATAACGACCTACAATGTTTCAAAGAAAATACTTGAGAGGCTCAAAAATAAAAATCCAAAATTGTGTTGGTTCCTGCCCCTTGGACATCATAAAAGTGACACAAATTGCCTTTGTCTTCGAGTGCGTATGACTCAAGTGGGAGGTCCACAATATCTCCCTCTTCACATGTATTAGTTGATCTTTCAATGAAGTGACTTTGAAGAAGGAGGTTTTGGAGAAACTATCCATCACATCCACAACGAGATTCTCCACAATAGTTTTTGACACCGAGATTGGTTTTCAAGATCGCTTAACTTATCTTCAAAAAGATTGCTTGGAATCGCTGCCAATGATAATGATCACTTTATGCACAATCTTTGTAACAAACTCAAATTTCATTTCAAGAACATGGAATTTTGAATGCAATTGTTTATTGTTTCGGTTGAAAAATGATATGGAAGATTGATTTTCTAAATGCATGATCATCACTGTCCTCCAACTTTTCTTTTTTGTTAGACTGATATCACGGAGGGAGAATATGCACAATACCTTCATACATGTGCTCTTATCAGGATACTCCTCTTCAATGTAAATCTATTCCAACAACGATGCTCGAACACCTGTGCTTCCATGGAGGAATCTACTACTGAAATTTTAGTTCAAAGCCCGATGTCATAACCGCGACTTGGAACGATTCCGATGAACTCCATCGAGACCAGTACCTCGAAATCTACAAATTATCTCTCTTTTGATATTGACTGCAAGTATTTTTGGATATATAATAACTCAATCTTGTATATGTGAGATCTTCCACTGATCAAAGAAGAGGACATCCACAATATTTGGCTTCAGTTTGAGTGCCACAAATTTCAAAATCGTGACCTCAATTGCCAATTTTTTGACCCCATATCCTTCATGCATAGACTTTATCCTTTCCACGGATTTTTTGCCACTCGAAATCTGCTTTTTGTTGATGGCAGGTCAACATCCATGAAAATCCTCCTTTTGTATTTGGCATGCTCAACGTGGAACCTATGGAGTCGGATGCATGATTAAACTGCGAATAACTTTGGAGTTTTCACGACATGCATTCTCAAAATATCAACTACCATGCCTGCAAATCCGTTGCCTATGCTAGAATGGTTATCACACCAGTCAACCCACAAATGCTTGAGAAGAACGATACACAAAACTGGTAGATCCATGGAATTTGCAAGGATTTTGGCCATGAGTATTGCAACAGTGATGCAACTACGAGATTTGAAACACTAAAGATAGGTATTTGACCAACAATTGAATTTCATTCCACATTGAGTGGGAAGTAGTGGACATATGTCGTACCGCTTCATACTATTGTAAGCTACGTCCAAAATAATCTTAATGGACTCCAAATCACCAACATTCAACATCGTCTGCAATCTGTCTTCCAATGAGCATACTCCCCAAATAGCCAATCGATATTACTCGTGGCATTTTCATTATGGCAACTCTTGATCTTTCACGATAGCGTGATGTGGATTTCAACAATGAAATATCTTCACAGATAAACTTGAAGACAATTCTGGCTTCACTGCTCATGTATATTTATTCTCAAAGGCAGATCCACAACATTGCTACAGTATAATTCTCACGAATTCAACAAAAAATTTGGAGCAATATTCCATCTGGTAACCATATATCCTATCATGACATTTTTTTTTTTCCATGAGCTCATCCATTGTGATAATGGACAGATGGATATTCTTCTCATGACATAATTTCTCTACGCAATTGCAGATCAAACCTATGGCTACAACACCAGCTCTTAGAGGCACATGCTCAGGAAATAAGAAATCATTGACTTGATTTCATGGGATTTACTCGCACTCGGCAGGAAGGTCACAACCACACATAGAGGGCCATTCTATAATATACCATATATAAAATATATGCAGAACATAAATAAAATGCTGATAATGGCAAAATAACAACAATATAACCAGAACATTCACCACAATAACACTGAAATGATATAAGAATAACAACAAAAATAACACTTTGAATCTGAAAGAAATGTTCACGGGCCTCTTCGAGGGGTCAACCTCTAGTTGAGAAGAGCTATATTACAATAATATCCAAGCTAGGGTTCTCATACCCTTGACTCCTATTTATACTAAAAAGAAGCATCTAGAGGAAGATCCTTCTAGAAG
>ML792196.1:379336-401854 GCA_009831015.1 Picea engelmannii
AATGTCACAACCTCCCATGTCGATAGAAAACATATGGGATTTCAGGTGGTAGTCACCAATTTGGAGACGCACATTTTCACAACGCCCTCCACATTTCATGGAACCACCATTGGCAATCATGATTTGGAAATTATTGACGGCATAGATGTAGCAATGAGTTTCTTGGGCAATGCGACGATGAATAAAATTATGGGTGTTTCCACTATCAACCAGCATGATGACCTTCTGATGCTTGATGTAACTGATTAGCCTGAGGGTTTGGGGAGCGGAGAAGCTAGTGAGAGCATTGAGGGAAATGAATGGTTCTACTTCGGGAGGGTCTGAGGGAGGGGTTATGTAAGTGGATTTAGGTGATTCAGACATAGATGGGGTTTCTTCATCTTCTTCCAAAATCTTCTCGGAGATGGCCATAAAACGATTTTGTTCTTTACACTTGTGGCTCGGGAAATATTTGTCATCACAGTTATAACAAAGGCATTTGAGTTGGCATTCATCCATTTCAGCCTGGGTCAATTTTTGGATCTTTAGTGGAGTAGAGGGAGTAGTGGGATTTACTGGTTTAGGGTGAGGGATGAAGGAGGGTTTGTGGTTTTGAGAAGATACAACCTATTGTGCTTATTTATCTCTTTTGGTAGCCTCCACCCAACTCTCAGGCTGAGCCATGAGGACATGGGCCCAAATTTCATCCTTGAGGCTGCTGATAAAAAACTCTCAGAAAAAGGCATCAGACATGCCCTCTGTTATAAAATCCAGGCACTCAAAAGTAGCTATAAAGTCTTCCACTATTCTTAATTGTTTTAGATTTTTCAAATGGCCCAAATGGTTGGTGTCAGTGTCAAAGCGTTCATAAAGCTCTGCCACAAATTGTGTCCAAGCAATATACCCTTGATGATAATTTTTTCTCCATTGCCACCATTTCCAACATTCTTGATCTAGATGGATAACACCATATCGTAGTTTGGCCAAGTCATCTGTAACGCTGTATAAGGAGAAGTAATGTTCCATTTGGGTTACCCAACCAATGGGGTTCGAGCCATCAAATTTGGTCACATCCACTCATGGAAGGCACAGGTCATGTTGAAAGTGATGGTTCTGCAAGGTATGGGAATGAGAGGAGTGGTCACCTTCAGTATGTGGGGGTGAGGAAGAGGAAGGGTTATCTGTAGGGATATGCAGTTTGGTGCAGAGTGTCGAAAAGACTGATTCAAGATGGGTGGTGAGGTCTTGTTTGATTTCTCCCATTGAGGACTACATGGTTGTATTGATGGCGACAACATTGGCATTAAGTTGTTTCACTTCTTGTTGGGTCTCAATGAGACCATATTGTAAGGTATTGAAGTGATATTCCAAGTCTTGGCTACGAGTATGGGCCATGAGGATGGGGGAACTGAAAAGGAGCGGGCGGGGTAAAAAAAAATTCTGAAAAAATGATGTGGATGAATGTGATAAGGGCGAAGAGATGAATCCAATGGAATAGGTCTGAAATAATGGTGAAAAAATTTCTAGACTCATTTTTTTACGGAGTTATACTCCGGTCTGAAGAATACTGCAGAGAGGAAATGCCCAAATTCTTAACCAGAAAGAAATGTGTATTTACTTGGCAACCCAAACATAGTTGCGTGGAAATAGATCTTGTCTATTTTAATTTGTTTATGTTTCTGTCCCCAAGGGTTAGGTATTCAAGGGTTATACAGAAAAGGGTTTGCCCTATGCTATAGCTCTCTGATATATGTGCGGGGTCCAACAGTAGTAATCGACCCAATATCTCAGGGCACTAACTAAGGAGGATAGATTGTACCCTTATCCGTACTACCCAACTACCCAGGTAATAGAGAGTATCTTCCCGAGTGTTTTTCTCGGTGACACTATAACAGTCAGGTGGCTAGTTGATTTATCTAAAGAGGGCTTCAGGTAATCTAGGTTGATCCGTACATAGGTGTTGTCTGATGTGCTACCACTCGAAGGGGTACCAACAGGGGTTACAATGGTGGCCAACAGATGTGTGCTTAAGTACCACTTGTATTTCTTGTGTGTATGAATCCCTCAACTACGGGTTTATGCGCGTAATGATAGATCTCTGTGGCTTAAAGACGTCAGAATACGTCTCTACCCTGGAAAAAATTTAACCCACACTTTCTGCCGAGGAAAGTGATTTGATACCACTTGTAATATACCAGATATAAAATGTATGCATAACAGAAATAAAACACTAATAATGGTAGAATAACAACAATATAACCAGAACATTCACCACAATAACACTGAAATGATATAAGAATAACAACAGAAATAACACTTTGAATCTGAAAGCAATGTTCATGGGACTCTTTGAGGGGGAAACCTCCAGTTGAGTAGAGTTGTATTACAATAATATCCAATCTAGGGTTCTCATACCCTCGACTCCTATTTATACTAAAAAGAAGCATCTAGAGGAAGATCCTTCTAGAAGCGGAAGCTTCTATTAGGTCTTCTTACATCTTCCTTATTCTATTTTATTGAAAGGCCTTATTAATATTGACCTTTAATACATCCGAATATATTGTTCTACCTATGTGCGGGTTAGGACCCTAACACATTCATATCATATCGGAGAGACAATCATGATCTATCGATCCTTCCTACGGGATCCCTCTGAACTGGTTGACTACCTGCCACAGTATGAATCCGAGGGCCATATTTTACTTCCTTATGTTCCAAACACACAAAATTTTTCCATCCAGACTCACGTGATTCAAGCGTCTTTGGAATCGTCTCGACGAGATCTTCAATTTGGCATAGTTAGTTCCAAAATTCGAGACATAAATTTTTTGATCATTTTCTTCATTAAGGAGGATATGTGTCCCCATGTAAATTGAAAACTTGGAAAACAACATAATTACAGTTTGCAGAAATATCATCAACTACTTACCCAACTGATACCAACCACTTTCTTCCTATAATCATGCTTTTACAATGGTTTAAGGAGCCTCCTTCTTCACAGTCTCTTTATCAATCTGCCTGCTACTTGGTTTGTGGAGAATTTCAAGATGTAACTTCCAACACTTCTTCTCCCAATGGCCATTTATTTTGTAGTAATTGAAAAAATTCCTTCGCTTTCCATTCAATGGTGCATTCCTGATGGAAGGACTTAGAAGGTGTGTTTTTTTCTTTGTCTCACTTCTCGTGGACACATCTGTCTTCTTAACCCAAAATTTCTTCATGCGATCCTTGGCTACATCATGGTTAGAAGACCTATGACCATAATCATTTTTCTTATATGTAAGAAAATAATTGAAATGTCCTTTATACTTTCCTAAGTGGTTCTTGCTATGATGAGGACAAGTTGGCTTAATTCCTTTCGTGAAATCTGATGGTGAAGAAATGGTTTTTTCTTCAGCAACCTTTGAGCATTCTCCCATCTCCTCTTGACCATATCCCAAACCGAAAAATCGTGGTCTTTGTACCACCTCCAATGGTTGAGCGATTCCTTGGCCATGAATGCCAAAACCACCTTCTTTGTATCCCATCTTCGTGAGGAGCTTCATGCCCACGTTAGTTTCATACTGAGAAAACATTGAACATGAAGAAGCATCATATCCCTCAATTTGAGTTTGTTCATCCACGATCGAAGGATCTTTGTCTTCCATTCATTCAACATGCTGCAACTTAGCCAAGAGATCATCCTTGGTTTGAAATTCGAGTTGCAATTCTTCAATAATTCCATTGAGGAATTCTCCATGAATATGAGACCTATCTTGAAGATCTTGCTTCTCTTCTTCTGCAACCTACAAAAGTCTCCTCAACTCTGCATTTTCAGCTTGAATGTTGTGATTTATCTCTTCCAACTCTTTGAGCCACACTTTCTTCATTCCTTTTCCCATGGTGATATTCACAATCTGCAAAACTGGTTAGACCAACTCTAATACCACTTGATATGAAAAGTTGGTGAGAATATTCCTACATCCAAATCTTCAAAATAATATCTTTTACTGACGTGATTGCATGTGAATAAGGAAAATAGGGTTAATTAAAAATTCCTCATTAATGAATACATTAACATGAAAGCATAAAATTGTCAATATTATTGTGCATGTTTATGCAAATAAAACTCTACTTAACCAAGGAATAATGTAACCATACACACACATACAACATAGACAACAATGTGATAATGGAGTTCACCAGACCCCCTGGCTACATCTCTGGATTCATGAATCCCATGAACCTACTTTATTGATTCTTATTCAAAAGGGATACATAAATAAGCCTACAACCTGTTTCTCCTTTACAAAGACATCCTTTGATTCAATAAGCTCTCAATAAGATTTCCACAAGCTCTTTCTTTTCTCTCCTCCTCTTCTTGACCCCCAATAAGGGTTTATATAACATCTCCATATCAACCACATCAAGATTTTCATGGAGATAATATCTCTCAAGATCCCCTAAATTAGGATCTTGGAATATCTCAAGGGATTTTTTTGAGAATATCTCTCAACCATACATGAAGACCTCAACTCTCCTTGATACTAGATATTGAAATCTAACATGGCTTTGCACCAAATAATCCCTTTTAAATAATGAAAAATACATAATTATGAGAACCCTATCTCATGTATTAAGCATTTTACAAATGCCATTTCCCCCCTAAATATCAACAAGACATATCTCTAGCATGTGAATCCTAATTGACTTCATTCGAAATGCATCGAAAATCTCAATGTGAGCTCTTTGTTGACAGGACAATGTTGGTAGTATTTCAAGCTGACTGAAAATGTGTTGACTATGAAGATCCTCCTAGATAAGGAAGGGATGTTGACTATGTCCTTGCCTAAGATGGCAGCGTAAACACCCTCATTTGGGGTGGGGTGAGTTTGGGGTAGAATAATGGCCTGAGAGAGGGGAGATGGTTCTTTGAAAAATGGGGGAGAAACAAGAAATGAAATCAAGGGATGAGAAAGCCTTGAAAAGAGCCGCCATAGTTGAGAAGTGGTGGCGTGGTAAGATAAAGAAAGCAGTAAAAGATTTTGAGAAGCTGTGGAAAGAAGTTAGACCAAGAGAAGTTGAGGAAGGACAAATGAAAGAGTTGTGAAAGATGAGAAGATAGGAAAGATTGGCCAATCAAATATTAAATGAGAGAGAAGTGCAGAGAGAAAGAAGTCCCCAAGAGGGAGGACAAGAAGAAGAAAGTGTAGAAGCATGTGAAAAGGAAGATGACATGGATCTTGAAGAAGAAAGAGAAGATTCAGCCCCAATGCCAGGAAATATTAGGAATCTGACATAAGAGACCACTCCAGAGGATGAGAACGAGATGCCCCAAATCAAAGAAACCTACCCTGAAGCTAGTGGCACCAGCCCCAAATCACCCATAACCCAAGTGCCCTCTATACAAGTGATAAATTCTATACTACCTTCTTATGATATTCCCGTTCCATTACAAATAGTTAGTCAGTCACAACCAGGAAGCATGAATACTGGGAGGATATTGGGATCTCCTGGTAGATCACAACTAGGACCATTAGATGTTATCTTGGTAGGAGCAGTAATATCAGAAATGGCTAGTAACGCGGGAGTTTCGATTGCTCGATACCCAAAATTATGGGGTAAGGGAGAGGAGGAGGTTGAGCAAAATTGGTTCTTATATGAAGCAATTTGGAGGTCCAGAGGGACTCTGGATGCGAATAAATTGGTTGAGTTCTAGACTACCTTGAGAGGTCGTGCTCTCAAATGGTACATGAAGGCCTTTGATCCAGGTGTACCAGGAGTGTAGGGTCAAGCGTTCACACTTGAACAGGTACAGATAAAGTTCATAGAAGATTTCAAGATACCTCAGTCAGATTAACAAACTTTGTTTGAGTTACATGAAATTCAACAAAGGGAAGGTGAATCAACATGGGAATATAGCCAGAAATTTAAAGATTATATAGGGAGGTTAGCGCATCCAATTCATGAAGAACATCAAAGAGATTTGTATATCCAGGTATTTCTACCTCTGACATAAATTCCATTAACGCAACAACAGATAGCCACTTTGATAGATGTCTTGGAACAATAAATGAATATTGAAGCCATGGTAGGTTATCCAGGGAGCCTGAGAGTTACCATACCCCCAACAGATGAAAATTTGGTGCAACTACAAGGACAAATATCAGCACTGACAGAGAATATTCAAGAATTGACGATACCCAGACCATGACGACTACAAGTCTGGTGTACCGGATGCTACATAGAAGGACATCTGGTGAACGCATGTTCATAGATGAGGGGAATGGGACCTCCTCAAAGTTATATGGGACCCTCACTAGGACCCATGGGAGGAGTTGTAAAAGTATCTGATAATTTATCGTTCCATACCCCAACCCCATATCATGTTTTTCCAGGTAATCAATTAGCGCCATCCGTTGAGTATTGCGAGATTTGTTGAATCCATGGGCATGGGACAAGACATTGCCCTAATATTCATAAGTATTCAATAGTACCGAATACTATGCATTGTGAATTTTGTGCATCTACCACACATGCTACAAATCAATGTAGAGCATTAGATGCACTTGCAGATAGACTGGTTCAAACATGATTCAGGGTGAATGAAACCCCTCAGGGATCGAGAAGAGGTCGAGGAGGTGGAGATGGAGGAGACTTCATAGTAGGAAGAATCGGGGGAAGATGACCAAGTAGATTCTACAACTATGATGAGCAAGGCCACATGGATAGAGATTGTCCTCACCTAAGGCGACCATGGTGTTCTCACTGTAGAACCAATGGGCACGCAACTGAAGACTGCCCAGAGCTAATTGTGAAATAGGAATATAGGGTACATCAACGAGGAACTAACCTTATCAGTTCAAAGATAAATAGAGTTATTAAAGTACAACTACCCAACCTTAATATCGTTACTTGAGGAGGAGAAAAGACTGGTGTAGATGCCGATAATTTACCTCATATCCAGAAAGAAGTGCCCGAGGACATGTATGACCCCCTGAAACATAATCTATTCTTTAAAAATGAAATAGAAGTATTCCCAGAGTATCCTTAGCCCTGAGATGCAAGAAAAATACTAAGGTCATGCAAGTCCCTGCTTCACCCCCTACACCCTAAAACCTCATAGTCCCGATGAGACAACCTGAGCAACCACAAAATGTAGTTGACCTTTGGTTTCAAATATTTTCTAATATTCTTGGGAATGACCAATTGACAGAAAAGTTGCGCAATGCCCTATACCTATTCCTAGGAACTAAAGAATCTCCATAAACTAGAATAAGGACTAATCTTCCTGAGAAGAATACTAAGAGAGTACAGAGAAGGAAAATAATTACTAGAAAAGATTTTAGATGAACAACCCAACTAGATGAGTTTGAGATTAAGGGTGTTATGCTAGATCTAGGATCTGATGTTAAGATACTGCCTAAAAATACCTGGGAAGCTCTAGGAAAACCCCAGTTGATATATTCCCCAATCCAATTAAGTATGGCCAATAAATACTATATTTTTCCAATAGGAAGACTGGAGAATGTGGAAATAGATGTTCTGGGAGTAAAGAATGTAGTTGATTTTGAGGTGAACTAAATCATGGGGGATAAAGACCCTTATCCTGCACTACTTGGTATCGATTGGGATTACGATAACTATGCGGTGATTGACCTAAAGAGAGACACTATGAAATTTGAGGCAGACGAAATAAAAGTGGTTCAACCCTTGGATCCATATGTAGGCCCTCAATACCCGGAGCCAACAGAAAACAATATGGAAGGAGACTACTTGGACCAATTGTACACTGTAACAATAGGAATGAGAGAGGACTACACAAATCCTATTGTTGATGGAACAGTAAATTGGAGGAGTATACAATCGACCGATGAAGATTTAGAACTGGCATTTGATAGTTGGCACCAAGGTTCATATGAAATATTTTCAAGAAGATTCACAACTGTCAGAGTGACTAGATGGGTTGGAACTAAGGTCAGAGAACACCCAATATACGATGGTACCTTAGAACTTAATAGTTTTCTGGTCAATATGGAAGAAAAGATAGCGGAGGATCAAAGGATCTCAGTTTTGGACTTAGCCCTCCAGGACACCCCTGCTATATGGTGAACTAGTCACAAAGCCTTGATTAATATCTGCGAGGATGTGAAGAAAGCTATCCAATATAGATTTCAAGACAAGGAGAAGTTGGAATCAGAGATGTAGACAGATTTCCAAGTTGCACAACTGTTCAATAGTCTGATCCTAATGAACATATTAAACAATGCGTGAGACAATGGCAAGTTGAGGAAATACCATCTCGCTTATGGGTTCAATTATTTCCCCATTCGCTAGGTTTGATCCCTAAATATTGGTACATGCATGAAGAAACTAGAAGACAGACCAATGACTAACATAATTTGGCAGATCAATTTTGCAAGGAATTCTCATTTACAAGTAAGTACCCTGAGCTTAAGATAGTCCTGCAAAGAATTAAATAATTCCATTTTACTGATGCTGGTGAATGGAAATCAGACCTAGTGGTATGTGAAAAGCATAGCCAAGCACTTCAGTCTAGCCTTCACCTAGACATGGAAAAGACACCTATAGAATGTTATGATATTGAGAAGGATTTGGAAAATCTGGATGGTCTAGAATAATTGAGAAACTTAGACATTAAGGAAACAGAAGGAAGTAGATAAATCCATAACACCATACCCATCCAAACTGATGGTTCTTGAAATTATCCATTGAATTTGCATAAAGTCAATATAGGAACTATAGAGCAACCTAAGATAGCTTTGGTAGGATATTACTGGGATGAACAAACTAGCCAATAAATACATAGCCTGTTGTGGGAGTATGAGGACTTGTTCCCAAATACATTTTTAGAACTAAAAGGGATTAAAGGAGCTATGGGAGAGATGAAAATTGAACTAAAAACAAGATCAAATCTTGTAAGGCATGGACCATATGGCCTTAACCCCATAGTGAAGGAGAAGGTTAAGAGGGAAATAGACAAGATGTTGGAGGCTAGACTTATTTTTCCAGTGGAAGAAGTAGAATGGGTAAGCCCAATAGTCATCCAGAGAAAGAAAGGCACAGAGGACATTAGGGTCTATGTAGACTACAAAATCCTTACCTCCGCCTGTGTGCATGACCCTTTCCCAACACCTTTTATTGATGAGGTTCTAGAATAGGTTGTGGGGAAATAATCTTACTCATTTAAAGATGGATTTTCGGGGTATCACCAAGTGAGGATTGTAGAATAATACAAAAAGAAGACCACATTCATAACAGAGTGGGGGTAATTTGCATATAATGTGATGCCCTTCAGCCTAAAGAATGACCCTATAGGTTTTTCCCGTATTGTGATAGAATATTTCTGAGAATTTATTCACAAGTTTATAGAAGTTTATATGGACGATTGGATGGTATACAGTCTGCTCAAGGAAACATGTAGTGCTACTATGTATGATGTTTGATAGATGTAGAGAATTGAAGATATCCTTGAACCTCAAGAAGTGTATCTTTTGTGTGCCACATGGAAATTTTTTAGGCCACATAGTATGTCGAGAAGGAGTACTGGTAGACCTAGCCAAAGTTGTGGTTATTTTGAACATGCCACCACCTATGAGGGCCAAACAGTTGCACTCCATGTTGGGGCACATAGGGTACTATCACAGGTTTATTAGAAGTTATGCAAACATTACTGCACCCCTAGAAAATATGCTAAAGAAGTCAGAAGTGTTCCAATGGACGCCAGAGTGTGATAAAGCATTCGACATCCTGAAGGAAAATCTCAACACAACACCTATTATAATATTTCTGAACTGGGAAAATGAATTTCACGTGCACATAGATGCATCATGTATTTCCTTGGGATCCATATTAGCGCAACCAAGGGATGGATCCATGGATCATCCTATCTACTTTGCTAGTAGGAATTTGTCACAAGTTGAGTGCAACTATAAAAATACAGAAAGTGAGGGTTTAGCTATGATTTACGCTCTGTAGAAGTTTAGAAATTACTTATTAGGCTCTTATTTTAAGTTCTTTACTGATCATTATGTGTTAAAATATCTAGTTAACAAGCCTATTTTGGAAGGAATAATTTGTCGATGGTTGTTATTGTTCTAGGAATTTTCATTTGAGCTGATCATTAAACCTAGAAGATGCGATGTGGGGCCTGGTCACTTGTCGAGATTAGAATTAGGAGAAAGTGGCAAAGTAGTCGATGATCAACTTCCAAATGAATACATGTTCTAGGTTGAGGCCATACCAGAATAACTGGAATACATAGCAGTCTTCTTAAGTATAGGGGCATGCCCAGAAACGTACTCTGCAACTCAGAAATGCCATATGGTGGTTAGAGCAGTGGACTATCAATTGATTGTGGGGGAATTGTATAAGTTGGGCCTAGATAGCATCCTCAGGAGGTGTGTCTTAGATCACAAAATACAAGACATACTGTGGGAGTTCCACAGTGGAGTTGCAAGAGGCCATGTTGGAGGAAAGGCCACTGCGCAGAAGGTCCTCCAAGATGGATTATGGTGGGCCACTCTCTTCAAATATGAAAAGGCTTATGCTAGATCTTGAGACATATATCAAAGAGTGGGAAAGCCATAATGATGATATGAATTGCGTCTTTAGCCAGTTCGAGCTCTGCAAGCATTTGAGAAATGGGCAGTTGAATTTATTGGGTCAATCAACCCCACAAATAAGAATTCAAAGGAAAGGTATATTATTACCACAACCGATTACCTTACACAGTGGGTGGAGGGAACAATGTTTTAGGATTTTTCAACCGATACTGCTGCTAAGTTCATTTTTGAAAATATTATCACTCGGTTTGGATGTCTTAGGAGTTTGACCAATGATCAGGGCGGTCCTTTTATCAGTAGAAAAATAGAAAAGCTTGCAACAGAGTTATTGATCCAACATCATAAAAGTATCCCCTACCATCCGCAAGCCAATGGCATAGTAGAAGTGTTTAACAATATTATGGAGAGAGGATTAACAAAGTTTTGTTGTGCAAACAGGGAGGATTGGGATGACAAAGTCCCAACAATTTTATGGGCTTATAGGAAAACCACAAAGAAACTCCACAGGTATACTCTGTTTCATCTAGTCTATGGGAAATAGGTTGTGGTACCTGCAGAATTCATTACGCCGAGTCTATACATTGCACATATTCCACACATGTCATAGGATGAATCAATGACACAGACGCTTATGGAATTGCAAGAACTTGAAGAGACCAGGTTTCTAACAGAATTTCATCAATCAGTTGAGAAAGCAAGGTAGGAATATTGGCATGATAGACACATTAATACTAAAACATTTGCACAAGGATATAATGTCCTACTTTATGAAAGTCGATACCAGAAACATCCAGGCAAGTTGCACATGCATTGGTTGGGACCATTTATAGTTGCGGATATTCGACCTTCTGGAGTCATCCGACTTGCGCAACTAGATGGTATACTTCAGCCAGGATGGGTGAATGATGCTCGCCTGGAACCCTATATGTCTCAGAACTGAGCTAAAGGACTATTTCTCTAGTCCAAAGGAGCATGTATAGTAGCTAGATTTGATTTTTTTGCAATTTCTATGAATTCAATTAATAAAGTCGAAGTGTACATTGTTGCGCTTCGACATGTAGTTCATTTTTTTGTCTAAGTGTTGTTTTGATGCATAACTGCTTTCTCAATAGAATAGGATCATAAGAGCCACAAATATATTAATGATAGTCATTAAATGTGATGGGGACCCATTTGTGGTCGGAGGGAGAGAGAATCCAAATGCAATCCTATTCCATGTGCCACACAAACCCAGTCCAGACATAGCCTTTATTACCACTACAGTAACCCGTTTGAACTCTGTTAAACCATAAAGTCATGATATGTGAAGATGCCATCGGTATTCGTGCTACGATTCTCATCCATTAAATGGTAAGGTCTAGAGTTGGCCACGTCCCTTACCAACTTGCTCAGTAAATGCCAGGATCACCTAATAGATTTACCCTATTAACTAGTCTTGTTGAACAACTCAGGTCCAAGTTGCGTATATAGGGTTAATGATGAATAGCCTTAGCCATTATTACATAAATTTCCATCTAAGACCGAGTATAAGGTTCTGTGAACTCAGTGTAAGAGGCATTATTTCTCAGAGAGAACTTAGCGCCCTAAGAATTGTGAATTTTTCTTAAGCCTGTGCAATCCCTTGACCCTCACTCACGATCCCCAATTCTAGTTCTCCTGTTGAAGTGCGCTGATAGTTCAGAATCACCATGCCAAGAGACACAAGGAGCATAATTGTAGTTTCTAAGGATGCAGTGTTGGACGAGCCCTGTAACCCCTGGGTCAAGATTGTGGGCGATCTCAAAGGGAAGGTCTCGAGTAAGTCAAACTCATCTACCTCGACCTGATAGACCATGTTCTGTAACTGAAAATGAACATCAATATCTTCTGGAGTGTCGCTCTAGATGAGTTGGGAGGAATGTAGTTCATTCCAAAGTTAGAATTCATCAACCTTTTTAACTCGACCATTATGAATCTTAAATATTTTCTAGTTTTTGGCTCTACTGGAGAGGTTGTGAGATCTACCAAGTTCCTCATTAGCAGGGTACATGACATAAGCCTGTGGTTGGGTAGAAGATATTCAATTCACGGGGAGGAAATCCATCAACTTACTGGATTATCCATCAAAGGAGAGGATGTATCCAAAGGATTTCAGGGTCCCAACAAACATGGGAAGAAAAAGGGGGAACCTAGTTTATATGAGAAATTTCATACACAAGGGTGGGGGGGGGATAACCAATATTGACCCCATTCTACCTGAGACAGTCAGGACCACTTGCTACATAATTGATAGCAAGGTCATGCGGTCATATTACAAAGGGGAATGTACATTGGATGCCTTATCAATGGAGGATTTTTGCGCCAACAACACTGTATTCAACTAGTGCAGTTATTTACTGGAAGAACTCCTGGTGGATTGCAAGGAAGCACATTATAAGGGAGACACTTTCACTTACAGATACTTGTTAGTTTCAATCACCATGTTGAAGTGGATGCCACCTGTAGGAATACTACTGTCTCCAACATATAAGGGGAGATTTCAATAGATGTTCAAGCCTTGGCACTGAAGGTCAGACTCAGAGAACACTGCCTTCAACAACACAATGTTCTCAAAATGATACAACAAGTTACTAGATGCAACTCATAGGTTGTGCATTCTATAGGAATTGCTCAACCTCAACACACGGAACAATGCATTCAGCATGAACCACCACCACACATTCGTATAGCCAAGGCATGCCAAGCGAGAAGACTTCAACACCCGAATGCTTCCATTTTACTTGGATGAGGAGGCCTTCAACAAGGAAGTCATGTCATGGCCAGGATTCAAGCACAACCCGCGCAGGTCAGGGATGCACTACCTTCTGCCGACAGAACTATTGAAGAAAAAGGCCTAGGAAGCAGGGGTAGGACTGAGCTCGGGCTAGGAGGAACAAAATAAAGAGGCCCCAGTGCAATCAAATTCAAAAGAGGAAGAAGAGACGCAACCGCTGGAGTGCAAGAAGAGAACATTACCTATGTTCCCACAACTTCCAAAGAAAGTCATGTTGAAAGGTAAGGATGTTAATGAAATTCTCAGCGCTTCCTTCATCGGAGACCCATTGGCCAAGAACCCAGGATGAGGATCTCCCCAGGAAAGGTTTTGAATCCCCAACCCATATCATCCACCATTCCTCACACTAGATCAATGGCTCAAGTGGCCCACATTATTGATATCCAAGACGACCCTGAGCCTGACACCAGTCCATCCACCACCATCATTACAAATCAACCCCCATCACCCCCACAACCCCAATGACCACCTTGATAAATTCACATCCCATCCCAAACCAGCGACTGGGAGCCCATGGAGTTGGACCCCCCTGAGATACCTGAGAAGAGACAAAAACTCACTAGTACAAACCTTGAGATACTCAAGCAGAGACCATAACTCACTGGTCCAAACCCTGAATCCCAGAGCCAACGAATTTTCCCCTTTGTGCTCAACGTAGATGAAAAATGTACCAAAGCCACAAGTCCTAAGTCCTTAGCACGCTCCCTCAATGACCAAGGTTGAGAGTGCTATTGAAAATAGAGAAACCCTAGAAGTTGAGGTCCACAAAGAAGAAAAGGTACCATAGATTCAGAAGGAACCTGATTCAATATCAAGATAGAGTGCAACGTCATTGTAGGAACAAATGGATCTGGCACTCCAAAACCCACAACAGTGCATAGAGCTGATGTTGCTCTTCCTAGCCAGAACAAACGTATTACCCTTCCTGCCATCAACACTAAGGTTGAGACTTGCACCAAATAATCTACATGAGAGGAGGAGGTGGAGACACCTTCAGAGCATTAGAAGGCCAGTGGACTCCCACTATAGGTTTGAGTAGCCAGGGAGGCCACCCCTTCTTCTGCTAACCTCACACAGTGGCCATCAACACTGTTAGTTGGGATGATCAGAGCCTCAACTGATCAACTGGAGTAGAGGCTCCAGCAGGATGAAAGGGACACATAATTTGCAAGGGAGGAAGCACTCCTTGTCCAAGCACTCATGACACAAGAGGAGTATGCCAAGGTCTAGGTGGAGCATAAACTAGAAAGAGTCTGGGAGAATCTTGCCGAAGTGTGGCCAGAGATAAGGAAGGAAACACCACAACTTCTAGAATCTAGTGCCACAGGAGAGCCTGACCAGTAGATTGAACTACTCTAGGGAGCATGGTCACAATTGTCCATTCCCGTAGAGAACTTGGAAGCATAGTTGCAGAAGATCCAAAATGAATAATAACGACAACCCATGAAGATGCAAGAGTAGATGGAAAAAGTAGTGCTAGAAGAAAATAATGCTCGAGAAACACTACACAAGCACACAATCGAATGTAGGAGGATATTTTAGGAAGTTAGTGATTGGATGGGAATTATTGCAAGGTTCAAAAAAAAATTGGAGGATATGCATACAAGGATATAATCACTCAACGAAGAAGTTGTGGTCACCATGGATCTGCTGGAGCAATAGGAGAAATTCAATCAAATCCAAAAGGTAGACAACGAGTTGAATGCTCTGTTTGAAGTGCACGCAGTAGCTAAGAAAGAGTTGCATGAATTTTGACTGGTCGTTTAGACAACGTACATGAATATGCATCAAGTAGATGCTACAGATGATTCCAAGTGGAACTCCCTGGTCGCATACAAGACTAAAAGATGTATTATAGATGCGACTCAACAATTTGTAGTTGAGGCCTCACTCCTTTCCAGGAAGTGGCAAGAAAAAATTGTGGGTTTTCAAGAAGTCAGGAAGCGAGCCTTAGAGTTGGTCCCAGAGTTGGGCCCTTCATTTGAATAGGTGGAAAAAGAAAAATCCCAATCAAAAGATGAAAGAAGAGTGGGGACGAAGGACAAAGGAAAGCAACAAGAACTCCCAGAAGCCGTGGAAGATCCATGGACTTGACTCGAGGGCGAGTCAAGGATTGTGGTCGGAGCCATTTGGGCCCTTCGTTTTTGGTTAGAAGTTTCACAAGGAGGACTACAGTCCCATTTTTTGTCAAACACAAGTTGCACAAGCTACAAAGAAGATGGACAGTGGAGCAAGAAAAGAAAAAAAAAATGGTTGCAAAAAGGGACAACGCAACACCAACAAGGCAAAAACAGTTACAACATAACAAGAACACTAAATCATGCAGATTCTAAAGCCAGAAGATCCCTATCAGCCTATATGTATGATATGCATACGATTGTAAAGGGTCATATGGCATAGTTGAGATAGATGGGTAGATGGTATAGAGGGTGTATATAGATTCAAGTTTCTGTGATTATAATTTGTAAACATTTTGGGAGAAGGGTAGATAGAGCTCTGAGGCATGAGTTGAGAGCCAGAAGATTTTAACAGAGTACTGATTTGTATCTGAGAAACTATTTTGATAATATATATGGAAGGACCCAAAAGTTTGAAATATATTGTGTCATTCTATGTTTATGATTATGAATCATCTCTGTACCTTACTTCTTTATGTCTGATAAGATCAATGTGAAGTCTTTGTTTACAAATGCTATCAAAAATTGATTGTCTCTATTACCAGTTATGAACGAGTTCAGATATGTTATGTGATTAGTTCATCTTGCGCAAGGTTATGGCGAATCTTGAAGATTCTGGAAACCTGCCTAAGTATTCTCCTTGCCCTTCCCTATCTTCTTGTCTTGGTTCTGCTTCGAGTGAGACTTCTTCTCTTTGGAGGATATGAAAATGCCAATGCTCTAGACCAATCGATGCCTTTTGTTGGTAACCTGAGAAGGACTCTAGTCTGATCAATTCTATGCCAACAAGTCCCCGACTGGAGTGCACATGGGTATTCATGCATAGTTCTTTCCAGTTGCAACTGTCAATTTTTTTTAAGAGTCGTTTTACTCCAGCACAAACAACAATTATATTTTACACTTTTAGAAGTCTAGCTATATTAGGTTCAATATATTACTATCAAAGTATAATAAGTGGTCATTTTTTTTTTATATGATTCACATTTTTGTTAAAATTAAGTTAAATAATGTCATTGCTATATTTGATCTGAAAATGATCTTTAAAAGACTTGGTTGAGTTTTAAGAATGTGTTAAATTACCATTCAAAAACTTAAATGAGGAAGGAGATCTTAATGAAAGAATATTGCAGCCATCATAAACAATGCATATCAGAAAGTAAACATAAGGAACAACAAACCATAACAAAAATCTTGATAATGAAGTTCAAAAAGGTTGCCTACGTCTCTGGGCCTTTGCTAAGTGGGGGAGGCTTTCTTATTAATCTTCAATTCTTCAAACGTATATCTGAAATGCATCCAATCGATTACAAATTTTTCTGGCTGTGTTCTTCTCGACCTCAATAATCCAACACAACTGATGGCACTAAAAAAGGTTGAGCATGGCTCCCGGAGATGGCCTCCAAAGTTCGCTTCCTCAATGGCTTCCCTACATAAAAATGGCTTGATCTTCACAATTTCTTCATCATTTTGTTGTCTCTAAACTTGAAAACCACTCAATCATGCCTTTATTATATATAATTTGAGTTGGGGGTCGAAATCCCAACTTCCCCTCTCTTTCTAGGCTCTTTTTGGGCTTAGATCCCATTTTCTGGGAAAAAATCCACTAGAATCAGGTTCAGATTTGGTTAAATCCTCCAAATTTGGGAAAATCTACCAAATTTAGCCTAATAGGAGCAACCCCCAAATATTTGGATCCTGGTCATATGGCGCCCCTTGTGACTAGGTCCCTAAAAATCTGTCAACCTTCCCTATTTCCACGTCAGCCTTCATACTGCCATGTCACCTGCATACTTCCATGTCACCTTCCATATTGTGCCATGTCATCCTTCCCTACTACCATGTCAGCCTTCTGTACTGTCATGTCAGCCTTCCATACAGTGACACATCATCCTTCTATACCACTATGTCATCCTTCTGTACCACCATGTCAGCCTTTCGGATAGTGCCACCTCATCCTTCTATACTTCCACATCATCCTTCTGTACAATGCCACCCGTCGCATCTGTATAGTGCCACATGTCACTTTTTACTAGTCCACTTCACGCCTGAAAATGCCAAAAATGAGTGACACATGTCACCTCCTCGTGTTTCCACATATCCCTGTTGACATGTGTCTGTCATGACATCATGTTGACATCATTACTACGTCATGTTGACGTACTATTGACATCATCAGTATGACCTATTGACTGTATACTTTGACCAGTTGACTTTTTTGCCTGTTTGGGAAATTGATTAGAACGCAATAACTTTCGCATACGATGTCCATTTTTGAAAAACAAAATATGGTCCGAATCGAAACGACGAGCCTGACACAATGGTGTTGGTTTCATCTGATTCCTAGAACTTTGATTTTTAGGCCTTCCAAGATCCATTTTGGATCATTTGTTTTTAGAACAATCTCATTTACAAAAACATCTCTCAGATTGTACACAGGTATCACAGTTTGGGAGAATCAAAGAGACCTTGGAGGCCATTGTTTTAGAGATTCTCCAAATGTTGTTTTCTTTGTTTTTTTCATTATATTTGGGCGCGCCTTCCGAACATATGGAAATGGATTTTTGAATTTTGAAAGAGATTTTTGTTGGGAACGAGCCCATGCACAAAAACCTCTCTCATATTTTTCACAAGTATCATGGTATGAGAGAATAGAAGAGGTATTTGAGGTCGTTTTCCCCATAAATTTGCCAAATTCCGGGTGGGTTTTATCTATCTATGTTTCAGTTCAGTCTCCAATTGGAGTGCACATGGGTATTCATGCACAGTTCTTGCCAGTTGCAACTTCCAATTTTTTTGTAAGAGTCATTTTACTCCAGCACAAACAACAATTATATTTTACACTTTTAGAAGTCTAGTTGTTCTAGGTTCAAGATATTACCGTCAAAGTATAATAAGTGGTCATTGTTATTTGATATGAACCACATTTTTGTTAAATTAAGTTAAAGAATTTCATGACTATATTCCCAACTGAATACACCCGAGTCAAAGAGTTGTTTTCAGGTTGCTATGTAGAGTTAAAATTTAGTTTTCAAGGTGGTCAAAAGCCTCTGCAACAATGATAAATAGACCGATTTTGTAATGAAGGAGGGTTGAGTTTGTAGTGAAAGACTCAAGCATCAGAATTTGGCTGGACCTGAAACTTATGATTGTAAATCTCCCTACCCGGTGAATATATATCTTGATGACAATTTGTGTTCTATTTCTCAAGTCTTTATGTGTTCATAATCTTATCTTGGATGCAAATTTGGAATGTGTGCAATGTGCATTTCCTTTTTCCTATCAGCTATTGTTTTAATTAATCTTTTTATTGTTATGCAACCTGTTAATCAACTATTTCTTTAGTAAATGGATTAGTTATATTTCAACCTATTGGATTATTTGTATGTCGATATGTGTTTTAGGTCTTGAAATATTATTTTAAGACTAAAATCTCACACAACAAGTAACCCATTATATTTCTTGTTGTGTTTCCTTTGTTTATCTTTTCATATCCTTACATGTTCATCAAAATGCATACCATTAGCTAAGGGGAACTTGCAGTCATATTGTTTGTCCAGTCCAACCAAGTTTCTATCCTTGAAAAACCTACCCATTAGTTGACCAACAAACCTAACTCATAAAAAAAAAACCATTCCAAAACTTGAGGTGGCCTAGCTCTGCCCTTATCAGCCAGGTGAAAAATTTACGACCAACACATTGCATGTCATGAAGCCCCATACCTAGAAGTATAATCCCATCCACTTCACATTCACTACATGACCTAGAGATGTTTCTCCTTGGAAACTTCCCCTACTTGAGGAATTTGTTTACCCAATAGGGAACTATGACACCCCTCCCATATCTAAATTTGGAAAATAACATAAGGTCTTTGAGCATATGTTTATTTTGAAAAGGGGGGATTTGATGCACATGTTCAGGTGGTTATTTTATTATATATGGATTACTTGGCATGGTATTGTGACATGTGGACTCTTGGAGGGCATACTTGTTTGTCTTTTCATGTCCTTAATAGGTGAAATATTGACCGTGAAGGCACAAGGTCACTTGGACCTTCATTTGGGGCATGAAGCCCACATGTTGGATGATGTGGCCCCTCTCTTTTGGACATGTTGGAAGAGGGATGTTTCCTTTAGAGGCACTTGATTACCCCTTTGAGGTGACTTTCTAGCCCTCTTAGCCCCAACGTTTTCCTTTGGAAGCCTTATCTTTCTCTTTTGGGGCTTGATGTCACACTCAGAAGGCTAGGGTGTGATGGTGTTAGAGGATTTTATGATGAATTGGCATGATTGGATAGAGGAAGACCCTTTCACTTTCAAGATATGGCCTTTGGAGGCCCAACGTCTCCCTCAGGAAGCTCAACGACTTGCTCCTTATGAAAAAAAGTCACCCCTAGAGAGAATGACATCATCATTTAGGGATTTTTTCTCTTTTCAAATTTGAATTATGATTTGTAAAGAAGAAAATTATTGCCCACTAGGGGTTGGTGGGGATAAGGAGGTCAACGAACCATTCCTTGGTGATCTCCTCAAGGTCTTCTTCTGTGAGTTTGTAATATAACATGAGTTTCTATTTATGTTCATCTGCTCGTGTTGTAATTTAGATAAAGTGACAATCTGCGCTGAACTTCATTAGTGGTCAGAACCTCTATAAGGTTTTTAGGGTCATGCGAGGCTCAACTTCGATGGCTTTCTTTAGCTGGAGGTAGTATGTATGGAACACATCATTTGACTGCCACTGTTTGTTCATATCAATTGAATACCACAGGGTAGCAAACTTCATGGCAAGAGGTTCGAATGAATCTATGTCGGGGAAGGTCGCTCCTTCTGGCATCTCCCAAGAAACAAATGAAATGAGGACCAGGAGCCAACTGAAATGAAATTCATAACCCTGATCTTATGCTTCTCGGTAACCTAGTTCCAACTGGTTAACTAGGTAATTCACCTAGTTCATCTGTAGGCCTTCCGCGCACTTCCTTGCGAGGTCAACGACAAAGTCGGTGACCTACGTAGGTTGGTTCTTCCTTACTAACTTTCCAGCTATCAGTTGACATGCTAGGTGTACTGTGCCACTCTAGATGGAAGATACCTTGTAGCCTCTTGTTCCCTTCTCAACGTCGCCATATGTATCCTTAATCTTTTGTGCGAGTGCACGATCTGTGGCTTTTCCTGGATAAAATTCTTGCAGGTAAGGTCCTTGCATACTCACTCCTGTGATCCTATGGATCAACATTGGGTCAACTGTAATGCAACGGTCTAGCCATAAGTAGCCACCATGGTAACATGATAGTAGCATCTTGACACATGCATTGACTTTCTGGTGTCTTTCAAAGTGTGGGATCTTCATGACATTTAGCAGAGTGGACTGCATGAGGTTCATTGTCCACGACTGAGGGATGATATTCGAATTCTTCCTCTTATTTCTGGTTAGGTACTTGTACGGGGTGAGCATACCATAGATATTGCAAACTTTGAGGTTGAAGTCATTGAACTTCAACGTTTTGATCTCATCTTGCTTTGTCTGAACTACGTGTATCCCCTTTGGGAGGTACGCAGTGACCATGGTGTACTCAAATTCTCTTGGTACACTATCACGATTCACCACACCAGCTAGAGGAGGGATGTAATCGGGTAGTATGGATGGAATCAACTTCGCATTGGCTAGGTCATCTCTGTGCTTGGTTCTCTTCTCTACTATTGGTCGAGATGAGATGGCCCCGATCCATGAGCATTCGACAGAGACACTTACACCATTCTCATCGATGAAGCTTGTATACCTGCATAAATCGACATGACTCTTTCATTCATGAGGTTGATCATAAATTCTTTGATAACTTTCTCTGTAGTGCTGAAATCGTTCGAAATACATGCTCGTGGTTGGAAATATTCGGGTTCGAGGAGTAACTTAGACACTGCAATGGGATAGAGGGAAATAGAGAAATGATTATTGTGTACAATCAACAAGTCCATGGGATTAGATTCATGGTTAGAAAAAGTGTTCTCGGTGCATGGCGCAATGGGATAAATAGATAACTTGGCAACAAATTTCTTACAACGGTTGAGAATCCTTCATTAACTCTGTTCAGGTCGTTACGGCGTGGTTCAACAGTCGGGTGGCGAACTATAAATTCCTTTCTACCCATTCAGAGGGTCAGCTGAATGGTTATGTTATTCCCAATAGCTATATTTCTTTGCCATGGTGAAGTGCTATGTGACGTTGTTCTGTTATCCTAACGAAGCTCCAATTTTGCAAATTTTCCTTCTGCGAAGTTCCCTCTAAAACCTTTTGTAACTTGTTGATCTTAGCTCTCTTCTTACTTAGCTTTCTAGCTTCCTTTCCAGTGAACATCGTCTCAGTATGCCTTTTTCCATTCTGATTCTTATCTGCATTTGGCACAGTTACTTTGCGCTATTGAGATTCTTTCCTAAGATTCGAGGGTGATACTTGTTCTTTACCTGGAATAGGTACTTCAATCTTCTGTGGGTCGTCTAGTGTTCTTTCAACTTCGATATCTGGGTCTCTGGTGTTAAATAGCTTCGTTCTGTTCTTCTGTTCTTCAATTAAGTGTGCGATCCTTCTAGTCATGAAATATTTTAACTCTTTCTTCTTCTTCTCTAAACATTCTTCTTCTTCTTGCCTTCTGGTTTGATTTCTTTCAATCCAAGGTTTTCCTAGTAACATGGTAAATGGGGCACTGTTCTCAATAAATTTAATAATCTCAAAATCTTTCTCTGTCGAAGTTCAATTGGCATTCATAGATATCTGAGTGAGCTTTCCACATAGGTTTATCAACTTTCCTTTGAATATTCCTATTCCTCCTAATGAAGGAATCATAGCAGGCCTCCCTATATCTTCCCAAGTTTTTTCTGTCATGATATTCACTTGTGTTTCCTCATCTAGATCACAGTCAATGTTGAAGTCTCTTATTCTTGATTCAAGGCATTATTTTTCTTGTTACAGGTATGAACTAACTGAGAGGGGGGGGGGG
>ML792196.1:412863-426027 GCA_009831015.1 Picea engelmannii
TTAGTCCAAACATTCTTTCTATGCATAGGTATAACATATCATTCACTATTCTTATCAGATCTACGCATATCAACCTTCTTTCATCTATGAGTGCCCTAGTTTTCAAGCTAGGATAGAATCTATCAAACATACCTAGATCCATACTTTTGAAACAAAAATTTCCACTTATCTTACTTCTACAGAGCACAAACCTTTTAGATATAGAACTTTTCACTATTCTTACCTTTATCAGAGCACAGAGCTTGCATATCTTACCTCTTTTATTCATATCTGACCTATTTTCTTTAGATCGGACTTCTTTTCTTTAGCACGGAGCTTCACAAACTAGGTAGAGTACTGCACACTGGGGAAATAGATCTATGCACAAATATTTCAAAATTTTAGGATAGATCTTTGCACAAATATTCTTCCTTAGTTCCCAACAATCACAGTTTCACGTCCTGGCAATGGAACAATTTGTTGGCACAAGGGCAAACCCAGGGTTCAACGCTACAAAAATGCACCAACAAAACCCTAACTACCGACCCTTTAGGCAACACTTGCGAAGCATATGAAGTCTCACCCAAGGTAGAGGCATGGGTGGTTGTATGACTTAGGTGTATGCAACCTTAGTTGGGACACAGATCTGTGATTTTAATACTTAATAGAGAACTTAACACCGATAGTTCATCAATATTTAACCACTATCTACTCCTCAGATAAAATAGAGCATCACATCAGTCATTCACATCTGATGTATCTAAGCACTTATCATAGAGAAGTAGGCTAGATCTAACAGATTCAGGCACTAGCACATTCATATAGGTCAGATATAACATCCATATACATCATTAGCACAAAACATAAATAGATCTATCTATCTATATCAAAGAACTTAGCAAGTAATGACATAAACACATCAACACATTGCACAAAGTAGAGAAACACATCATATACATGTTTCCCCCCACCATGGGGCTACGTCCACCAACTCTTATTCTTTATTAGCTTCTTCAATAGGTTAAATGAATAGAGCCTCAAAACCCTATTCCACATAGGACAGGAGATCTGCGCAGCTCACTAGATCCTACTTCCCTGAGTAGATCTAAGCACACAACCTTCCACAACCTCTTACAATGATTTTCACTTAGCTCTGCAAGTCTCACATAGTATGCACAAAGCACTTACAATCCTTCAATGTCATAGATCTAGCACTTATCCATTCGTAACTGCTCTCTTCTTACATTTCCTAGACATCTATTTATACTTTACAAAATAGGCCTAAACATGGGTAAACCCATGGTCCGACATCCCATACCCGTTACATAATCCCAAATCCCAAAAAGGACCCAAAAAGGGGTCGAGATCCTACAATCTCTACTTCTTCTTGCGCTCCTCCTTCGACAGGCTGTCGAAGTCCCAAAATTGGTCAAACTTGACCAAGGATCCCCAAAATCTTGGTCAAGGGCCAACAAGGCCAGACTCACTAATTTGTGTTTTACCCTAAGTTAAGTGGACACATGTTTTTTACAAGGTCATGTATAAAAGGAGACCTTGTCACTTTCATTTGACATATAACTCACTTGAGAATTACATGAAGTTTGGATAAAATTTTCTCCCTACTTGTTAAAATCACATTTCTCTCTCTCTCTCTCTCTTGTGCTATTTGGATGCTAGTTAATTGTCTATTGGAAGGAATTGGCACACTATCTCTCTTGGATGCTTGTTCTTTCTCTGTGGTGGAATATTCTAGGTAGAGACGGGTTTTATATTACTATATATTGGAATTGGTAAGGAAAGTTATGCATATTTTGTAAATGTGGATGAACATGAACAGATAAGATCTAGCTAGCAAAGGACAAACATAGTTTGTAGAGAAATGAGAAAAGATGGAAATGAGAGAGAGAGAGAATCAAGAATTGCATTACTAGAATGAATGAATGATAATTTACACATGATATACTTTGTATAACTCAACTAATGCACACTAAAAGAGAAGCCAATGTGCCATAGTGGTTGTCTAGATTGATCTAGACACACATCGCCAATTTAGGGAGTAAACTTCCACCTAGTCTAAGTCAACTAGACTCTCAGTTCTCACTTAACTGACTGAAAGCATCAGTAATGCACCAATTTGGTGATAATCCCAAGGACAATATGCATTAGCAGTGATGATCCCAATGCTTCATGAACCAATGTGGCATCAATACTCCACTGAAATGATCCAACTGAAGTGTGAATTGAAGAGAATATTCCTCTAGAATGTAGGAAAATGAATATTCTCCCTAAAATGTAGGAGACTGGAAAATGACTAATAAACATAGGGAAAACCTTAGGAAAAAAAATCCTAGGTGTGTGTGAAGTATATCCAACATCCCCTCTGAACATCTCTATGGTGAAAATAAAAGAATGGGTCCCAACAACGAGGCCATGTTTGGTACCCAAAAACAAATGATACACTGAAATAAATGAGGAAAGAGGGAAAAAATCATGGGAAAAACCCCTCCTCAAGGTACAATGTATGTAAAAATAAGAACTACATTTACTAGGAAATTGTGTCCTTCACTTCAAGACAACTTCGCAGAGAATGGAACTTCTACTCAGTGAAGGTCTTGGTGAAGATGTTTGTCGTCTTTTCTGCTGAAGGACATAATTGTAAGTCGATGATCCCCTCGTGTACTAATTCCCGTATGTAGTGCATGTGCATTTCGATGTGCTTCGTCTGTGGCCTCTGAACTGGATCTCTATAGAACTTTAGAGTGCTTTGGTTGTCACACTAGATGACGATCAACTAGTGAAACTGAATGCCCAAATAAGTGAGAAATTTTTGTAGCCACATAGCCTGAATGGTTATGTTAACTACCCCTTTGTACTATGCCTTGGCTGAAGATAGAGAAATAACAACTTGCTTCTTGCTTGACCAATAGACGAGCCCTGAACCTAGACTAAGTGAGTCACATGTGGACTTACGATCAATGTTGTCGCTGGCCTAGTCAGAATTAGTGAACCCGATGAGGTCCAATGCAGATTCTGTTGCATATTGAATCCCAAAGGTGAGGGTTCCATGTATGTATTGAAGGATACACTTTACAACCTTCCAATGTAGCTCATGCGACTCTTTCATGAATCGAGAGGTTTATCCAACTACATAGGAGAGGTTTGGTCTGGAGTGTGTGAGATACAAAAACCTCCCCACTAGTTGTCTGTACAGTGTTCTTTCAACCAGTGGAGTGTCCCCTCCATCCTCAAGTCTAACTCCTGATAGGAAAGGATTTGAGAAAGACTTGCAGTTTGTTATGCAGAATATCCTGAGGAGATCTCATGCATACTTGGATTGAGACAGTTTGATTCCTGATACATCCTAACTGATCTCAAGACAAAGGAAGAAATGTTGCAGACCCATGTTCGTCATCAAGAACATGTCATGCATAATCCTCTTGAATGAAACAATCATTGAATTTTAGCAACCGATGATCAACAAATTATCAACATACAGAACTAGGAGTAAAAGTGAATCAACCATCCTAAGCATGTAAACATTCGGGTCTGACTTACAACTTACAAAGTTATGTGACATAAGGTAGGAGTCCATCTTGGCATACCATGCCCTTGGGGACTACTTGAGGCCATAAAGTGACTTCTTTAGTCGACATACCAAAGATGAATCTTGCATGAATCCTTGGGGCTGCTCCATATAGATCTCCTCAGAGAGATCTTTGTGAAGAAATGCATTCTTCATGTCCATCTGATGGAATTCCCATCCCTTATATTCCGCAATGGTAGGTGCCAAGCATATGGAATCCATCTTCACTACTGGAGCGAAGGTCTTATCATAGTCAATGTCATGCACTTTTTGAAATCCTTTGGAAACTAGCCTGGATTTGTATCTACTAACCTATATATCTACTGCACTCTTGGTCCCATAGACCCATCTACACCTGACAAGTTTCCTTCCTGAAGGAAGGGGAACCAAATCCCAAGTCTAGTTCTCAAGGAGGGAGTTATACTCCTCCTGCATGGTGGATTCCAAAAAAGGATTCCCAATAACTTTGCCATAGGACTGTGGATCTGAAGACTGAACCAAGAAAATATTCTTGGGTGGCATTGGTTCATTGGCGGTGAGTGTAAGAGGAGGCTCCTCAAAATCAGATTGATTCCTCTTGGTATTGGTTGGATCCCCAACAAGATTTGCTGCATCTTGAAGAGTATTCTTGGCCCAATTGGACCTCGACTCTAGATTTGCATCTACATATGCATGCATTGACTCTACATCTAACTATATTGACTCAGTATCTGAATCAATTGAATCCTATGAATCATAACTTTCATTTGGAGAAGATTCTACATGTGCATTCTAGTCAACTATGACAGGTGGAAGAACAAAAGTGTTTGCATGCGGCTCATATGGTGCATGTGAGATAATTTCCTGAAATTGGACACTATGCTTAATGATGAGACGATCTGTATAGGGATCAATGAGTCTGTATCCCTTCACACCATATAGGTATCCAACAAAGATACACTATGTACTCTGTGGATCAAGTGCCTTCCTCTTCTTAGAGGGAATCCTGGCCCATGCACGCGAACCAAATATACAAAAGTGGGTCACTTCTAGTTTGAGGCCGCTCCAAGCCTCAAATGGGGTCTTATCCTTGAAATATCTATGGGGAGATCTGTTTTGTATGTATTTTGCACAATTAAGTACTTCAACCCATAATATTTGTGGAAGTGACTTTGCATGCAACATGCAAGTTTTCATCTCTTTTAGGGATCTATTCTTCCACTCAACAACTTTGTTTTGTTGCAGATTATAGGGAATCATGTGCTGCAACTGAATCCCAAACTCAAGAAAACAATTTTGTACCTCATGGTTGACATAATGCCCCCCATTATCTGTTTGAAGGACTTTGATATTCCTTCCTAACTCTGTTTGAACAAGGGCTTTGAAATATTTGAGATGTTGAAAGACCTCATATTTTTTCTTGAGAAAGAAAGTCCAAGTGTAGAGTGAGAAATCATCAAAAAAATTGAGCATGTACCATTCTTTACTGATTGATGTATGCAGAAAAGGTCCCATGAGATCACTGTGGATTAGATCCAAAGGAGAGGAGGCCTTATGAGTCTTTCCTTTGTCGAATTTCTCTTGAGGGTGTTTTCCAAGGACACATCCCTCACAAATTCCTTTGGAGAAGTGGATGTCAGGTAGACCTTCAACCATTCCCTACTTTCTAATTTGTTGCATGTATCTGAAATTTAAATGGCTGAACATTTCATTCCATATCCTACTTCTTTCATCAACATGCGTAAGTAGTAATGCATAATCTAGTTCAATAAATTCAGAAAATGTGTAGAGTCTGGATTGGTGATTTACCTCACCAGTAGTGACTTTGGAATTGGTTTGCATGTCATTGATATCCACAACATTATGTGTGAACATTAATTTCTTTCTGGTGTTGTAGTTTTTCATATGATACACTGAGAGAAGATTGACATAGATTTTGGGAACATGTAGCACATTCTCGAAGCTCTCGTTTGTGAGTTCAACTCTTCCTTTTCCGGTGACTTTCACTCGAGAGTTGTATCCCATCATAATAGGAGGACCTTTGCATGCGTCTAATGAAGAGTATAATTTATTCGTGGATTCCATGTGGCGTGATGCACTTGAATCTACAATCCAAGCATCATGAGAGAAGTTAATGTCAATCAAAGCATGGCTAGAATTACTTTTCTTGGGGTTTAGATCTATTGGCTTCTTCTTCTTGGCACCCTCAAGGATACAATCTTCAAGGTTTTTTTTATGAAGTATTTGTGCCATTTGATCTATCTTTTTTTGCATGTATTTGGATTTTGGATGGAATCCTGGTTGGAAGTAAGTTCATTTCTCCCCTTTTCTTCCCTTTCCACCATTGGATCCGGAGGAATCATTGAAGGGTTTTGAGTACCCTTCCTTCTTTGGATTTGCATGTCCCTTCCCTTTGTCTTTGTGTTTAGATTTCTGATTTTGGTGATTGCTACCATCTTGTAGAATAATTTCATGCACTTTGTGCCTTTGATTTTCCGATATTGATGAGCTTGGTCTGCTCTTGCATCAGAGACTCAATAAAGGACTCAAGAGAGGGAATTTTATAGGTAGCTCCAGAGGTGATCCTAACTGAATGAATTGTGGATACAAACAATGATTATTCTAGACCAAGTTTGGAAAGAATAGTAAGAACCATTTGTTTCTTCTCCTTAGATTTATCAACCGGACAAGCCTTGAGTTGTGACAACAAATCCTTATATTTGGTAAAAAAATATTGGAGATTGTCGAAGGTTTTTGGATCCAAAGTGAGCAATTCCACCTCAATCATGTGTCCCCTCATCTTGTCCTGTTTTCCAAATATTCCTTCCATGTTGGTACAGACATCATTGGGGTTTTTACAGGAGGATCTGTGAAGGAGGAGCTTGGGAGAAATAAGACTGCAAAAGGTTCCATACGCTTCATCCATCCAATTTAGATACTTGGATTTTTCTATGGCTGATGTGGGTTTGGTCTCTATGCCCATGGTTAACTTGTATAATCCTCTTCTTCGAAGATGCAATTCCATCTTTTGCTTCCGTGCAAAGAAATTGTAAGGTGTAAGAATCAATTCTTTTGGAAATTCCATTTTCCCGTTCTCTTCAATCTTCAGCACCTGCAAAAAAAGACCAGTGTGTCTTTTCCTAGAAATCAGTATGTAAGGTACCATATCTTTTATATTAGGAGAATAGAGAAATAATTTAGATAATAACACTGAGATAGCAACATAGTACTGAAATATTGCAGAGATAACAACGAAACAACAAATTATATGGAACCACAACACCATAATTATACCTTTATTGATAGGAAGCAATGTTCACTTACCTCTTCGAGGGGGAAACCTCCAGCAGAGCAGAGCTCTATTACAATAATTTTCCAAGAAAAAACTTCTCATATCCTCTACTCTTATTTATACTAAATCTATCTATCCCAAATAACAATATAGAGGAAGATCCTTCTAGAAGCAGAAGCTTATATTAGGTCTTCTTACAATTGTATTATTCCTCCTTATTGCTAGGCCTTATTAATATTGACCTTTATTACAGGGAAATATATTATTCTACCCACTTGAGGGGTTAAGTAGGTTAGGTACCTAACATGCCATCCCCCTTAAAATCATCCTTGTCCTCAAGGCTTGAGATGAGGAAATTATTGCAGAATGCTAGTTGGCTTCCAGGTGGCATCGACTGGAGTGTATCTTTCCATTGAACTAACATGTCCTTGATGGTGCACCGATGAAGACAACACTCATGCTGGTCCAAAACTTCTTGTGGATGCAACCATAGGGATCCTTCTTCATCCAACTCAGGAAGGTTGGTTTGAGTTTGGCACTTAGTTCCAATCACTTTCTTTAAGCAGGAGACATGAAAAACATGACGGAGCTTGGAATAACTAGGCAAAGCTAACTGATAAGCCACCTGTCCAAGGGCTTGAGAACTGTATAAGGACCATAAAATTTGGGTGCCATTTTTTGACAATGTTTGGCCTTGAGTGAGTTTTGTTTATAAGGTTTTAGACGAAGAAATACTTGGTCTCCTTCAACAAATTGACGTTCTGAGTGAACTTGATCAGCTTGTTGCTTCATGTGATTCTGAGCCATGACCAAATTCTCTTTGAGGGTACGAAGAATATTCTCTTGAACGGTAAGCATTTGGTCAACCACCTGAACCTCTTAGACACCTGACATGTAGGAGAGAACGAAAGGTGGCTTTTGTCCATATATTGCTTCAAAAGGAGTCATGTGAGTAGCTATATTGTAATAATTTTTGTACCACCATTCAACTAATGGTAACCATTGAGCCCATTGATTTTTCCTTTCATAGGTAAAACACCTCAAATAAGTCTCCAAACACTTGTTGACAAATTCATTTTGACCATCAGTCTAGGGATGATAGGAGGTGCTAAGATACAATTGGGTTCCCTGTAGCCTGAACAATTATTGCCAAAAATTGTTGGTGAAAGTGGGGTCTCGATCAAAAGTAATAGAATGAGGCATGCCATGAAGCTTGAAGACATGTTGGTACAGGGGTAGACCCAGGGTTCAATGCTTCAACAATGCACCAACAAAACCATAACTACCGACCCTTTCGGCAACACCTGCGAAGTAGATGAAGTCTCACCCAAGGTAGAGGAAGGGGGGGTTGTAGGACTCAAGTGTCTACAACCTAGATGGGACACAGATCTATGATCACAATCCTTAACAAAGCACTTAACAGTTAAAATTCATTATATGTTTCCCTTATTCACATAGCAGATTCAAACCCTAATTACATAACAATGCAATACTCAACAATATCTAAGCCTATCTAACCATTTAGCACATAGCATCAACATATATAGTATTCATTCAAGTTATTAAGCACTAAGATACTACATTAGATGCATATAAAATACATAAAGATTCAATACTAAGAATAAATCACATCAATCACACAGAGCAATCACAACACAGGATATACGTGGTTCACCCCCAGTGTGGGGCTACATACACCAACTCTTCTTCTTCTTTATTATCTTCTCTCAATCTTCGTACATGCACGTAGCCACAAATCCAACTACGCATAGGACAAGAGATCTGCGTTCACCTCGCCAGATCCTCCTTCCTCGATATTGGCATAGCACAGATCCTTCTTACAATCACTTGTGCTTAGCTCTGCAAGTTCTCAACACACAATATGCACAAAGCATTCACAACTATTTGCACTTAGCTCACTAGCTTATAACTGACTTAGCACCCTTTACTTACATTGCCAAGCTACTTTTTTATACTTTACAAAAGGGTCCTAAACATGGGTAAACCCATGGGTCGAAATCACATACCCGTTATATAAACCCTAAAACCAAAAATCTCGTAAAAGGGGGCGAGATCCTGCGATCTCCGCTTCGCCTGGGTGCTCCATATTCGACCAGCCTGTCAAAGTCCCAAAAATGTTCAAACATGACCAAGGTTCTCCAAAACTTGGTCGAGGGCCAACAAGCCCCCAACACTCACCTATGACTCATCCTGAGTCACTCTGATCTAGGCAACTCTTCTTTGAAGGCCTCAGGCTTGGCTCGATTTGCCTTGAATTTCTGCTTCGCCAGAGCCTCCTGCTCAGTGAACTCTTGAATGATTTTCTCGGTGACAGGTCCTTCCAAGCATCGTTCCACTGAAGTGACTACTTGTTCTAGTTGTTCTCCTTGTCCCTCTATCTCTTCAAAAATTGTGTAGGCTTCATCCTATACTATCTAGAGTCTTTGGGTCACTTCCATGACTTTACTCTAGATGGCATGGACCTACTGCTGAACTGTGCATTGTTCTTGTGACCTTTTCATGTTCTCAACTACTGAAAGAAGTTTCAGTTGTGCTTTCACTGTCGATTCTTTTTCTTTTCCTCTTGAAGTTGTGCTTCTAATGCTCTTAGTTCTGGGTGATCTGTGAGGCTCTCATAGGTCTATGCACTGAGGTTGCTCAGTAGCTTACATTATAAGGCCAACACCTTGATTCTTTCTACTATGCTCCTGGAAGTTTCTTCTCTTTGGTCTCGCACTTCCTGCAGAGTGCTTAGCACTACTTCTAGTTCCAGTTCTATCACTCTTGCTTGAAGCTGCTGAATAGCTTCAATGAGCTTCTCCACTTGAATCTCCACTGTGTCTTCTTCTATCTGTGTGAGGCCCAACATAGAGTGAACTTATCTGGTGATTGCCTCCTTGACTCCCATCTATTATGCGAGCAATTATACTTTTTCCTTCTGGATCTGTGTTGTATCCTCTGCAAAATTCACCTGGAGGTCATCTTTCTATTGTTGCGCAACCCGATGTTGCTATAAGGATTCCTCCTTTTCTTTCTTTAATGCCTCTGTGGCCTGCTCCTTTTCCTCCTGGACCTGACGAAGGTGAGTCTCTATCAAATCTGCTAATTTGCGTAGCTGGGCAGTCTCATCTTCTACTTCTATGCTCGTTGATGACAACGACACAGTAGAAACTACGTGGCTTGAATAAAGAGCCTTCTATACCCCCTTGAGCTCTGCCTCAATCCTATCAAACATTGTCTCCTGTTTAGCTTTGTTTTGTTGCAAAATGTCCTCTGAGGTATCTGATACAATGACAATGATGAGGTCAATATCATCCACCATGAGTACAGTCTGTAATTTAGGCTAATTTGCTCTTGATTTATTCTGTGATGATGGTTTCTTCAGGGAAACCTTTCTTTTCTTGGATGTCTCTATCTCCATAAGGGGGTCTTTAGGCGGTGTTACTTCACCATGTTCCTGTTTTTTTTCTTCCTCTTCGTTCTCTTCCTAGTCTACTTCGTCATCTCCTCCTCCTCCTAGTGAATCTAGTGTAGTTTCCTTTGATGTGCTATTCATTTCCTGTATTTCTTCCTTTTGTTGTTGTTGGGTCCATCATACTCTTCTCGAGTGACTATAGGACTTTCGATGAGGTCAGGGTCGGATAGCTTTTTCTATTCGACCGGTACGAGGAAATCTGTAGGCCATTCCTTGGTTATTTCTTCCATGTCCTCCTCTAAGATTTTGTAATAGGAATGGATCTCTTCCTTATGTTCATCCCCACACATAGTGATGTAAATGAAATGCCTGTCTATGCAGAAATTCACAAGTGGCATGAACCTGTGCAGAGTATTCAATGTCATGCGAGGGAAATATTCAATGGCCCTCTTCAGCTATAAATAATATGTGTGGAACACCGCATTGGATTTCCATTGTTTTTCCATGTCGCTTGAGTACTAGAGTGTAGTGTAATTCGCGGCTAGTGGTTCGAACGACTCAATTTCAAGGAAGGTCTCTCGTTTCGGCATATCCCAACCGATGAAGGAAATGAGAACCAACAACCATTTAATATGGAATTCGTAGCCCTGGTCATGTGCTTCGCGACAATCTTGCTCCAACTGGTTGACGAGGTATCTCACCTAGTTCATTTGCATCCCTTCGATGCATTTTCCTGTGAGGTTGACGACAAACCCTATGAACTGCATTGGTGTGTTCTTCCTGACGAGATTACTAGCGATCAACTATCAATCTAGGCGCACTGCGCCATTTGGATGGAGGCTACCTTGTAGCCCCACTTCTCCTTCTATACATCTCTGTAAGTTTCTTTTATGTGTTGCGCCAAGGCGCGATCTGCAGCCTTCCCTGGGTAATAATCCTGAGGGTCGGGTCCTTGCATGCTCAGTCTGGTGATCCGATGGATCAATGTTGGATCTACGGTGATGCATTGATCCAACCATAGGAAACCACCATGGTAGCATGATAGGAGGAGTTTAATGCACACATTAACCTCCTAATGTCTTCCAAAGTGTGGGATCTTCATCACATTGAGGATGGTTGATCTTGTGATGTCCATAGTCCATGGCTGGGGGATTATATTCGACTTCTTCCCCATTGTCTTTTTCAAATACTTATGTGGTGTGAGGATTCCATAGTTCTTTCTATCTCCTAAGTTGAAGTCATTGATCTTTAGTGTCATAATCTGTCCTAATTGCAGTCCAAATGCGCATATCCCCTTCGGGAGGTACGAAGTGATCAGTGTATATTTGAAGTCTCTTGGGACACTGTCACGAATAACCATGCCAGCCAGAGGCAGGATATAATCGAGAATGATTGATGGGATGAGATTTGTGTTTGCCAAGTCATCATGATGCTTGCTTCATTTCTCTGTCGTAGTTTGGGATGGCCCAGATCGACATGAAATTGATGGGGAGGCCTGCAATCCTCTCGTCGATGAGGCCTGTGCTCCTACCAACATGACCTTCTCAACCATGAGGTCTATTAGGATATCTTCAAAAGATTTCTCTATTGCACTAAGGTCACCTGAAATACACGCTGGAGATCAAATATCTCGGGTAGGTGGACAATTTCTCAAGGTAAGAAGAACATATGGCAAGGTCTCAATAAGCACTGAGCGAAAGCAATTAGTTCTCTATGGGCTCGAATAATCACAATTGGAAAAAGTGTCCCCTGTAAGACATTCGACGGGTTAAATAGATAACGTCATAATAGACTCCTCCAACGAGCATGAAAACCTCAATAAATACAATTCCATCCGTTATGGCATGGTTCCAATGGTCCAATGGAGAATGTTCCAGCAATAACTGTGTTTCTAGCCATTTTGGAGTGTCGTTCTAGTGGTCAAGACGCCTCCAATGGTCATATTTCTTCATCGTGGTGAAGTGTCAGTCGGTGTTGTTATGTTATTTCGACGAGGTTCAAGTTCTACAAACCTTTCTTCTGCGAAGTCTCTCTGGAACCTCTTGCAATTTTTCTAGCTTTGCTTTCTTCTTAATGAGCTTTATTTCTTTCTTTTCGGTGATTTGCATCTCTAGATTCATTTTTCTATTATTGTTCTTATATTTTCTTAGAATAGTAACTTCTCACTATTGAGGATCTTTCACAAGGTTCAAGGATAATACTTCTTCTCTTACTAGTTCTGGAGTAGGTACTCTATTCTCTTGCATGGATAGGTTCTTTAAGGATTCTTACGTTCTTTCAACTTCAAAAGCTAAGTCTTTGGCCCCCAATTGCTTGGACTTGTCCTCTTGTTCTTTTATTAGTCTCACTATTTTCCTAGCCATAAAATCCCTTAATTCTTTCTTTTTCTGTTCTATAGCTTCCTCTTCCTCTTTCCTTTGGATATGATCTCTCCCAATCCAAGTCCTTCCTAACAAGAGTGACAAGGGGCGTTGTTCTCAACAAAATTAATGACCTCAAATTCTCCTCCTATAGATGCTCCATGAGCACTCATAGGTACATGAGTAAGTATTCCACATAGGGTTATCATATTTCCTTTAAACAATCCTATTCCTCCCAATGAAGGAATCATGGCAGGATTTCCTAAGATTTCATTCTGGTATAATATTTACCCATGTTTCGGCATCCAATACACATTCTATGTTGAAGTCTTATATTCTTGTTTCTATGCACTCTTTATCTTTTAAGATCTCTAATAAACTGATGTCTCTGTGATCATTTAGTGTTTCTTTCATCTGCAATAATATAACCTCATATTCTTTCTGGTTCTTTGGCATATTCTTAGTCTCTTGACCTTCCTCATGGTTTTCTTGTCTCATGTTCATCTTTTCAACTTTAGAAATCATTCTATGGCAATCCAAAACTTCATGTTCAGTA
>ML792196.1:431921-446723 GCA_009831015.1 Picea engelmannii
AAGATGTCCTTATCTTCTGCAATTATAACATAATGTCAATCTTCTCTTTCTCTTAAATGATCCCCAACCTTTCCTGTACTGGGCATTGGGATCACAGTGATGGACTTGTAAAAAATTGTTTCTAGGGTCCTGCATCCACTTGTTAGTCCAACGATTCTTTCTATGCATAGGAATAACATATCTTTCACTATTTCTATTAGATCTATTCATATCACATCTTCTTTCTTCTAGCTGTGCCCTAGTTTTCAGACTAGGAAAAAATCTATCAAATATACCTAGATCCATTCTTTCGAAAAACAAAATTCCACTATCTTAACTTTATCACAACAGCAAGCTTTAAGATCTTACCTCTTTTCTTCAGATCAGAATTATCTTCTTGGCATAGAGCTTCACAAGTCAAGTCAAGTGTTGCACACTACATCAACAAATCTACGCAAAGAGCTTTCTCTTTTCCTCAGTTCCCAATTATCACAGTTCCAGGTCCTAGTAATGGAACCATTTGTTGGCACAAGGGAAGACCCAGGGTTCAATGCTTCAAAAATGCACCAAAAAGACCCTAACTACCGTCCCTTTTGGAAACACCTGTGAAGCAGAGGAAGTCTCACCAGAGGTAGAGGCATGGGGGGGTTGTAAGACTCAAGTGTCTACAACCTAGTGGGGATACAGATATGTGATCACAATACTTAACAGAGCACTTAGTAGTTAACATTCATTAGATTTTACCCTTATTCACATCGCAGATTCAAACCCTAATTACATAACACCGTAGTATTCAACAAGATCTAAGCATATCTAACCATTTAGCACATAACATCAACAGATCTAGTATTCATTCAATTTATTAATCACTAAGCTACTACATCAAATTCATATAACATACATAAAGATTCATTATTAAGCATAAATCACATCAATCACACAGAGAAATCACAACACAAAATATACGTGGTTCACCCCCAGCGTGGGACTACGTCCACCAACTCTTCTTCTTCTTTATTATCTTCTCTCAATCTTCATACATGCACGGAGCCACAAATCTAACTCTACATAGGACATGAGATCTGCACACACCTCGCCAGATCCTCCTTCCTTGAGATTGGAACAAAATAGAGCCTTCTTACAATCACTTGCACTTAGCTCTACAAGTTCTCAACACACAGTATGCACAAAACATTCACAACTATTTGCACTTAGCTCACTGGATTATAACTGACTTAGCACCCTTTACTTACATCACCAAGCTACTTATTTATACTTTACAAAAGGGGCATAAACATGGGTAAACCCATGGACCAACATCCCATACCCGTTGTATAAACCCTAAACCCAAAAATCTCGTAAAAAGGGGTGAGATCCCACGATCTCCCCTTCGCCTAGGCACTCTGTCTTCGACCATCCTGTCGAAGTCCCAAAAATGGTCAAACATGACCAAGGTTCTCCAAAACTTGGTCAAGGGCCAACGAGACATGATCCATGAAAATTTGAGCTACAATGGATTCCGTAAATGGATGTTGAAGAGCACAGAAATGAGCATACTTGGAAAGACGATCAACTACCACCATGATGGCTGACTTATCTCCTTATTTAGGTAATCCCGCAATGAAATACATAGATATGTCCCTCCAAATAGTGGGTGAAATTGGAAGCGGTTGGAGTGTGTCGGAGGATTTGATTGTCTCCCTTGTTACGTTGACAAACATCACATTCTGCCACAAAAGTGAAAATGTCATTTTTCATACCATCCCCCAAAAAAGAATGTTTGACCCTATCATAGGTTTTGGTAAACCCTGAGTGTCCAGCTATGGGAGTAGCATGAAGCTTAGAGAGCATTGTGGATATAATTTGGGAATTTTTACTTAAATACAAACGAACTTTGTAGCGAATCTCATCATGTTTCCAAGAGTACCCTGGGGACACTGGAGAATTGTCTTGCAACTGTTGGATCACATGCAAAATTTTAGGATCTTGTTGCCATTCTTGGCGAACAACTTGGAGCCAATATAGTACAATGAAGGATAGGGAGAAAAGGGACCCTTCTCTTCATATTTTTGAGAAAGAGAGTCAACAACCACATTTTCTTTGCCTTTCTTGTAAATGATATCATAATCATATCCAAAGAGATTAGTTACCCATTTTTGTTTCTCTGGAGAGGAAGGTCATTGCTCCAGAAAATACTTAAGGCTTTGATGATCTGTCTTAATTTGGAAGCGTTGTCCCAAGAGATAAGGGAGCCAAATATCTATTGCATGCAAAATAACCAACATTTTCTTTTCATAGATTGATTGGCCCAAATGGTGATCTAACAATTGTTTATTTGTTGGTAAATTCCAAATGTCTACCCTCTTACATAAGGACTACTTCAATTCCTCACCCGGAGGCATTGCATTCTAGGACAAAGGTCTTTGTGAAATCAGGAAGGGCCAAGACCGGAGTAGTGCACATAGCTGCCTTCAATTCTTGAAAGGATTGATCAACTATGGGAGTCCAAGTCAAAGAATTATTTTTAAGTAGAGAAGTGAGAGGCGCCACAATCTTTCCATAATTCTAAACAAACATGTGATAATAGCCTATTAAACCTAGAAAACCATGCAAGATTTTGAATGTCTTGGGGCGAGGCCAATTCTGCATGGCTTCAATCTTCTTAGGATCCACTCAAACACTGGCCTTGCCAACAATATGACCCAAGTAATAAACTTATGAGGCACCAAAGTAACATTTAGAGTGTTTGAGGAAAAGTTGATGCTCAGAGAGTAGATTAAGAACTTGATCCACATGGGTAAGATGGGATTGCCAATTTTTACTTTAGATGAGAATATCATCAAAGAAAACTAAGACAAAATGACAAAGAAAAGGATGAAAGACATTATTCATGAGGCTTTGGAAGGTGGAGGGGGGATTACATAGGCCAAAGGGCATGACCAAGAACTCATAGTGACCCTCATGAGTTCAAAAAGAAATCTTGGGGATGTCAGCATCTTGCATATGGATCTAGTGGTAGCCAGAACACAGATCAATTTTTGTGAAATACTGAGCACCACTCAACTCATCCAAGAGATCATCAATGAAAGGAACATGAAACTTGTTCTTGGTGGCTAGTTTATTGAGGGCATGAAAGTTAGGACACATGCACCAAGTACCTTATTTCTTAAGTACCATGACCACATGAGAAGAATAAGGGCTGGTACTAGGGCATATAACACCTGCTTGGAGAAATTCTTTCACTATTTTCTCAATTTCATTCTTTTGGTAAAATGGATGATGATAAGGGAGAACATCGGGAGGAAGACTACCAGGAACAAGGGGTATGGAATGATCATGAACACCACGAGAAGGAGAAAGTCCTTGAGGAGTGGAAAAATAGCTTGGTGTTTGGAGAGAATAGCTTGGAGGTCAGGATTCATAGAGGGTGTCTCAACCACATGAATAGAATGGAGTTGAGAAATCATACCGCAGTGGCCTTTATTGAGGAGTTTTTCCATGTGATGGGAACCGATGATCTCAGGAGAACCAACTATGAGACCTTGGAAATGATACCTTTGTCCCTCCTATTGGAATTGCATGGTTCATTCCTTAAAATCCATAATAATGGGACCCAAAGTGTGTAACCATTCAACACCTAGCAGAATGTCACACCTGCCCATGTCGATGGAAAACATATGAGATTTCAGGTGGTAATGTCCAATTTGAAGACGTACATTTTCACAATGCCCACCACATTTCACGGACCCACCATTGGCTATCATGATTTAAAAATTTTTGACAACATGAATATAACAATTGGTTTCCTGGGCAATGCGATGATGAATAAAATTTTGGTGTTACCACTGTCAACCAGGATGATCACCTTCCTATATTTAATATATCCAATCATCTTGAGAGTTTGGGGAGAAGAGAAGCCAGTGAGAGAATGCAAGGAAATGAGTGGTTCAACTTTAGGTGGATCAACGGGCTCCAGGGTAACATCGAGAAGGGAGGGCTCTTCAAAAAGTGGAATTGTCACATCTTCTTCAAGAACATCTTAAGAAATGGCCATAAAAAGTTTTTGTTCCTTACACTTGTGCCCTAGAAAATATATTTCATCAAAATTATAGAAAATACCCTTCAATTGGCATTCAACTATTTCAACGCTAGTTAATTTCTGGACCTTGAGGGGAGTGATAGGGGGGTTACTATTAGTGGGTCGAGGGCGAGGAAAAAAAGAGGGTTTTTTGTTCTAAGAAAAAACAACTTGTTAGGATTCTTTAACACGTTTAGTATCTTCCAACCAAGTTTGAAGGAAGTCCATGAGAACCTGGGATCATATTTCATCCTTTAGGCCACTGATAAAGCATTCATGAAATAAATAATCTGACATGCCCTCAGTTCAAAAGGCCAAATTCTCAAAAGTAGGTATAAAGTCTCCCATTGTGCCTGATTGTTTCAACTTGGTCAAATGACCGAGATAGTGGGTATCAGTTTCAAAGTGGTCATAGAGCTCTGCAACAAACTGGGTCTAGGAAATATACCCTTGACATGATTTATTTCTCCATTTCCATCGTTCGGGATCTATATAGAGGAAAACATAGTGAAGTTTGGCCAATTCATTAGTAAACCATGCAGAGAAAAATAATGCTCCATTTGAGTGACCCAACCCATAGTATCAGATCCATCAAATTTATTGACCTCAACATGGGGAGGACATGGGTCATGCTGAAAGGAGTTGGATGGAAAATGTAGAGAATGGGAGGAAATTGGTTTGGTCCAAGGAGGAAGGACCCGAAGGACAGTTCAACATCTGGTTGACAATGGACTGGAGGGTATTAAATTGGTTCATGAATTTTGCGTCCATGGTGTCAAATGTGTGCTCAACGTGGGTTTCTAATTGTGCAAGGTGGGAATTTGTAGATGACATTTTAGAGGTCGCTTGATTGATGGAAGCTTGCAGGTTTTGGTTGCGAGTGGTGGCCATTTAGAGAGGGGAAGTGCAGGTAAGGAAAAAATGGGTGGGTGGGACCACAAAAAGGAATTATAAGTGATATGTACCACAACGATTAGGGAAAGAAGGGAAATATAATGGAATATGTTGAAAAATAAGGAAGCTGAGAAGGTCTAGGGTCCATGGAAAAAAAATTAAAAATGAAAGGTATGACTGTGATTAGGGAGAAAAGGGGAGTCTAATGGGATAGGTCCCAAATAAGTGTGTCGATGGGACCACTATACTCATTTTTTTACTCCTACGAAGTTATACTATGATATGAAGAATATTGCGGTGACAAAATTCCCAAGTTCTTAATAGGAAGAAATGTGTAGTAATTTCACAACCTGAATGCAAGAGGCACAGTTGCGTGGCAATAGATATTGTATGTTATATCTTTTTTTTTGTTCCAAGGGTTAGGGTATTCAAGGGTTCTATAGTCAAGGGTTTTCCTTGTGTTATAGCTCTCTGATATACGTGGTGGGACCCAACAATAGTACTTGGCCCAATATCTCAGGGCACCAACTAAGGAGGCTAGATCGTGCCCTTCGCCGTATTACCTGAATACCCAAGTATTAGAGAGTATCTTCTTGAGTGTTGTTCTTAGTGGAACTATAGCAGTTAGGCAGCCGATCAATTTATCTATGGAGGGTTTTAGGAGATCTAGGCTGATCCGTATACAAGTGTTGTCTGATATGCTACCACTAGAAGGGGTACCAACAGGGGTTACAAGGGTGGCTAACATATATGTACTTAAGTACCACTTGTATTTCCTGCATGTATGAATCATGACCGTGGGTTTATGCATGTAATGAAAAATCTCTATAGCTTTAATACATCAAAATACGTCTCTACCCTGGAAACAAAATTAACCCACAATTTTCTGTTGAGGAAAGTGCTCTGATACCACTTGTAAGGTACTAGATCTGTTATATTAGCATAATAGAGAAATAATTTAGAGAATAAAACTGATATATCAACAAAGTAATGAAATATTGCAGATATAACAATGGAACAACAAATTATATGGAACCACAACACCAGAATTATACCTCTATTGATAGGAAACAATGTTCACTTGCCTCTTTGAGGGGGAAACCTCTAGCAGAGCAAAGCTCTATTACAATAGTTTTCCAAGAAAAAAATTCTCATACTCTATACTCTTCTTTATACTAAATATATCTATCCCAAAGAACAATCTAGAGGAAGATCCTTCTAGAAGCGAAAACTTCTATTAGGTCTTCTTACAATTGACTTATTCCTCAAATGCACCATAGTGGTGGTCTAGAGTGATCTGGACACACACTGGCAGTTATGGGAGTAAACTGCCACCTAGTCTAAGTCAAATAGCCTCTCAACCCTTAGTTAACTAACTGAAAGCATCAATAATGTGCCACTCTGGTGATAATTCCAAGGAAAATGTGCATTAGCAGTGATGATCCCAATGTTGCATGGTGATGGAACCAATGTGGCATCAATACTCCAGTCAACTGATCCGACTAAAGTGTGAATTGAAGAGAATATTCCCCTAGAATGTAGGAAAATGAATATTCTCCCTAAAATATAGGAGATTGGATAATGACTAATAAACATAGGGAAAAACTTATGAAAAATAAATCCTAGGTGTGTGTGAAGTATCTCCAACATATTGTTGATTTTTTCTTCTTGTTTCATGGTTATTCTTATCTAAACCCTTGGGGGAGTATAAATACATACACCTCCCACTAAGGTCCATCATATTTGTCTTGGATAAGTTAATTTGCAAAGGATGCTAGGAGGAGTACAAAGGCTTACACCCTCCTAGATTTACCTTTCTAGTCTTGTTTTCCCCAGGGAGTAAAAAGGTTTACACTCCTAGGGAGGTAACAAAACTAGCCCTTACAACAAGAGACTTCATAACCCAATTGATAAGACACTAGTCTAATTTGCATTGGAGATCTAAAATCATTGCATTGGTATACATGAAAAACAAATATTTTGCAATTGTCTAAGTTGGAAGTTGTTCTTCCTGTTATAAGATTGATTGAGCCTCTAAGGCATCCTCTTTAGCCAAGTGATTCTCTAACTATTATAAACTTAATCCTACAACCATTAGGGTTGTTGAAAACTATCTTTCATCATCTTTTGTCACTCTTTCTACCGCTGAAAATTGCAATTAAATAGTGCTAATTATTTTTCTTGTCAAGGGGTTTCATCCAAGTGCTTTTCTTGTGAATTTCAAAGGCTAGAACTTCCTTATGTAGAAATTTTTTTCTACAGCCACAAGGATTCCCTAATATATTGTTGATAACATTATTCTGCAGCCTTCTTTTTCCATCAAAACTTGTGTCTAAGTATTGAGATATTATCGAAATGTTTAGGGTTTAATTACCCAATAATTGTTTGATGTTTTGGATGATTGATTTTGCAGCTAGTAACATATTTTTGACACTTGAATCCGTTAGGACCGAAACGACAACCTCATGAGGACAATAGTCCCCCTTCATTTTTAGAGATGCAGTTCTCCTCTTTATCTAAAATATATATCTTTGAATATCTTGGAGCAGGGAGAATGCTAGACAACAAACTCTGAATCTCTATTTATTGGATTTAAATGAAAATGGTTCTTCAATAACCCAATGTTATATTTATGTGCAACAAAAGTCTTTTTACAATAAGAAAATATTGAAGGAGGGCTTCAACACCAAAATTAAATTTTGATCAACATCACACACAATCTTCTTAATCGTATATAAATACATCCATATCTTCTTCATGAGAAATAGGAGAGAATGATTTGATCATCTCAAAAAAATTTAACAAAGTACTTCAATTAGTAATAAAAGATAAATTGATAGGTCAACCTCAAATATCTCATACTTAAAACTTAAAGTTACAAGATACAGTCAAGATCAACCCCGAGAAAATTCTTTGTGGAGTTTTATTCATGAAATATGTTCTTCATTACAAAAGCTTTGAAATCCATGTATGTGGCTAAAACTACTCCATAATCATATAAAAAAATATCTTATAAGAATATAAGAAGAAAACTCAACAACTCATCCGTGTTCCCAACTCTGAGATTCAAGCATAAAACTATGAGAAGTGGTGTAGAAGAATAGAAATAATGGAGAAGATGAAGATTTTTTTCTTTTGATCAGAAGCTTGATTGTGTATCCATGGTTGTATCTTCTTCTTCCTCTGATATTCTACCATGCCCCTTTGACAATACTGGTTCTTGGACCTTTTGATGAAGCCTCTCTTCTCTTTTTAAGAATAGATCTTCTAACTACTTGAGTAGTTAGGGTTTCTCCCTTCTAGAAATTCTCGTACAAGTTTATTCTTGAAACATTTCCTTTAATTAATGCCTAATTAATTAATTCAAATCATTAATACAAGTATATTGAAAGTGGGTTCCTCTTCTTTTTTTTCAATAAAAGTTTTAATTAAACTTGTATTTTTTGAAATTTAAATAATTTCCCTTTAAAATATGATGATTGTGTTTTATTTCTCTGGGAATGATAATAAAAATTTTAGCCATGGAAATCATTTCAAATGTTATATTCATCTTCTTATATTTCCAATGATATAAAAATTTTCCAAATCCGTCTCCTGGATCTCAAGATATGAGCTTGTAAAGTTGAGTTGTCTTGCAGGCCCATTAAAAAATACAACTGACTGATATTTTAATTTATGATAAAAATGCATCAACTTTCAGAAATTAAAACCTATACCACCATCTTCTATATTGAAATACCTTTCCAACGGTATAAGGTTTTCTGCAAACATAGGTCGGGAGCTCAAGATATATCCTTTTCAAGATCATGACTCAGCCACCATTGATCAAGTTTGATTGGTAAATGTGGACCCTTGATTTAATTTCGACCTCCTTTGTTGAATTTCGATTTTTCTTCATTATTCTTATCCCACATGTATGATAATAAAAGTATTAGTGGTATATAATGTTAAGTGTAATATAAACTTGACAAGAAATAAAGAAGAGAGGAGACTATGGAGCTTGGAGGATTCGACCCTTGGAAAATTGTTGAATATAATAATAATTTTGCATGCCCAGTGAGAAATGATGAATCACCCAACCAAATCTTTCCACATGTCATCACTCGGTAGGCCAACAATCTTCCAATAAGAATATGCCATATGTCATCCAATAAAATCATGCCATGTGTCACTTTCTGTATGCTTCCACGTGTCTCCATTAATTACTTGCCATGTGGCACCATCCATTTAATTACCATGTGGATATATATCATTGGTTAATAAAGTTCCATGTGTCACCTGGAGATGTTCCTCATAGAACTTAGGATAAGAAAACTATTATTAAAATAATATGTCAGGTTTGTGGGGTTATGTGAATGCGGAGGTAGGTGAGAATCTTAGAAATCACCCCGAACCTGCAGTAAGACATAGTAAGAAATAAGTGTGAAAATTTCTAAGTGTTAAATAAAGTGGATAGGACAGGAGAACCAGTCGGACGAACTGGCACCTGATATATGAAAGAAATATTATATCACCAACTCGTGAACCTGCGATAACTCATATATTTGGCTAAGTGTTGGAGGAGTTACATAGTAAAGAGTAGTAAAAAGAGTTGTGTGCATTATGAATGTGGCAGAAGTCAAAGTGCATTGTGAGGGTAGAGGAGATAAAACATACTCTTAGGAAATATCACCAACCCGTGAACCTACGATGAGTCATAGTAAATAAGACTAAGACTAGAAAGTATATAATGGGTCACGTGAAATATGGAAATAAATATGGAAAATATGAAAAATGAAAATAAATATATGAGAAGTCAAAGGATTAGGTGAAATTTGGGAAAGGAAAAAGGGAAAAGGAAAGAAACAGAAAGATGGGATAATGAAAATGGAAAGGAAAATAAAAAGAAATGGGAAAATAAAGGAAAAGGGAAATGAATGTGAACATGGAAAGGAATAAGGAAAAATAGTTAAGTGTGGAAAATGGTAAGGGGAATATGAAATTTATGAGACAATGAGAAAAATGACTAAGTATAAAATGAGAGAATGAATAGAGGTGAAGGGAAAAGAGAGGAGATAACATTGTTGGGTATGTGTTATATTCTTTGCATGTATGTGTGTGGGCGCGTCAGATTTGACAACTATGTTTGACAATCCCTCGTAGTAGTGCTCTTTGGGTCATGTGTGTCAGGATATTCCTAGGGGGGTCCAGGTACGCCCCCCCTGGTTATGCACAACATTCGGGCCAGCACCCCGAAATTGTTTTTTGGGCAGTTTTTGCTATTTTTAGCAGTTTTCTAAATTAATCCCGGATTAAGGGATTAGGGTTTTGGTATCTATGAAATACCTAAAAACATTGTATATATTGTATGGTGAATGGTGAAATTCGATATAATTAAATAAGAAAGGTTTTCCCAGTTGAGGGTTTCCGGTATAAATCTCTGTATACTATGTGAATGAGCCATTGATTAATTTATGTTTTACTTAAGAATCTATATGCATTGTTGTACTTCACAAGTTTAAAACTTACAAACATGTCACTTAGAACATTTTTCATATTTCTTCTTGTAATACCTCCATTGAACTTTTGGTCATAAGTATGCGTATCTTGGTCATGGAGACTCTGATTTTGATTTTGCAAAATGCATGGCGAATTTGATACCAAGGGCTATGCAATGAAAATATAATAGTTCAAAAATGTTCATCTTCCAACATCATTTTTTTTTTATTATTCCATGAGCGAGAACATATAGGTGACCAAATTTTGGTTAACAACTAGCTCCAACTGCGGTACAATGACCCCCTATGGGGTGCTGAGAACACCAGAATCTCAAGACCAACTACCTTTTCCATTAGGTTGTGGATTCATATTAAAAATAAATTCTTGAAATTCTTCTTATTTCATACAGTTACCTTCAATTTTGACTTCCTTATTATGAACAATTGAACTGAAGAAACAAAATATATACATACATGATATGCCTACCCTAACTTACTTGAAAGAAATGGGAACCTTAGGTATAGGTAGGTTTCCAATGGAGCCATTCGAGCATCCCATTGACTTGTGAAATGGGCTCCAACAGTAATAAAAATATAGGGGTTGCTACCAATAAACCAGGAGCATGAAAATTAGGAGCATGCTCAAAATGTACCACAATGGGATCGAGCAATGTATGCATAAGACTTGTTTGCGTTGGTGGTATGAAAATACTTTCGAACCAATATTCAATATAATCTACTCTTGGCTGCCCCATAGTGCTTCTATCTTCAATCAAATGAGAAATTTCTTTCTTGAAAACATTATTTTTTTCTTCTTTTTCCACATTCAAGATTATTGTTTCATTGGCAATGTTCTTCTTCTATGCAATGGCTATTTTCTTTATTCTCAAAATTGTTTTCTCCACCAATTCTTCTTTATTTTGGTTTAATTATTCGTGCATATTTGGTGGAGACTTTTTAATTTCTTCCTCATATGGAGTATATGAGATGTTGATATCCTTTTCTTGGTCTTTGGAATTATTGCCTTCATTCTCAACAACAAGATTTGATTTAGAAAAGTCTTGAATGTTTTGTGATATTCTTCTTATAAATTATTCGTTTCATCCTTTTGTGTCCATGTGGGAGAGGGTGGGTGGGAAGCACCATTTAAAACATCAACAAAAACATATGAATGCACCTTTGGGATGAACTTTTCTGCAAAAGAATCTTCTAACACATCCCAACTAGTAATGGAGTTAGACATTAATGAACTATTCCATTCAAGAGCATCCTTTTGTAGAGTTTGTAGGAATAATATACATGTAACATTGTCTTTAGTGAGGTTGAAATCATAACATGTACCTTTAAAATTAATCAAGTATTTCTCTGCATCTTCTGAAGCACCCCCAAAGATTGTATAAAAAATTTCAATAGGAATATTGGGCATTTGAAAGTCTATTTCTGGTAGATTTAAAGGGGTATTATGAAATCACCTCCATCTTTGAGTATTTCTCCCTTTTTTCGAATCTTGCAAAGCCATTGATGGGCTTGATGAAGAATATAAAGAAGTATTATGACATGAATGAAACCCTTTATTTTGACTTTTTTCAATGGAGTTTCCAAGGAGTTCATTCTCCCGAATCTTTGGTGCTTCTCGTTTCTTTTTGAAATTACAAAAAAGGTGAGCCTTGCTTAAAATAAGCAACCATTTTATTGAATCTTCTTCTCGAAACTTTGATCCATGGAGATTTCTGGTTCCTCAAATATCTTGAAAATAAATCGTTCCCCAGTATAGTCGCTAAAAATGTTGACGCTTGAATCCATTAGGACCGAAACGACAACCTCATGAGGACATTAGTCCCCCTTCATTTTTAGAGAGGTGGTTCTCCTCTTTGGCTAAAAGTTATATCTTTGAATACCTTGGAGTAGGGAGAGTGCTAGACAACAAAACCCAAATATTTATTGCTTGGATTTAAATGAAAATGGTTCTTAAATAACCCAATATGATCTTTATGTGCAACAAAAGTCTTTTTACAATAAGAAAATATTGAAGGAGGGATTCAACATCAGAATTAAATTGTGATCAACATCACACACAATATTCTTAATCGTATATAAATACATCCATATACTCTTCATGAGAAACATGAGAGAATGATTCGATCATCTTAAAGAATTTTAACAGTGTACTGCGATTAGTAAAAAAAAGAAATTCATAGGTCAACCTCAAATATCTCATACTTAAAACTCAAAGTTACAAGATACAGTTAAGATCAACCCCGAAACAATTCTTTGTGGAGTTTTATTCATGAAATATTTTCTTAATTAAAAAATATTTGACAACCATGTATGTGGCTGCAAATACTCCATGATCATATAATAAAAGATCTTAGAAGAATATAAGAAGAACACTCAACAACTCAGCCTTATGCCCAACTATGAGATTCAAGCATAAAACTATGAGAAGTGGTGTAGAAGAATAAAAAGAATGGAGAAGATGGATATTTCTTTCTTTTGATCAGAAGCTTGATTGTGTATCCATTGTTGTACCTTCTTCTTCTTCTGATCTTTTGCCCTGCCCCTTTGACAATACCGATTCTTGGACCTTTTGATGAAGCCTCTCTTCTCTTTTTAAGAAGATATTTTCTAACTACTTGAGTAGTTAGGGTTTCTCCCTTTTAGAAATTCCTGTACAAGTTTCTTCTTGAAAATTTTCCTTTAATTAATGCCTCATTAATTCCTCATTAATGAATTCACATCATTAATACAAGTATATTGAAAGTGGGTCCCTCTCCTTTTTTTTAATAAAAGTTTTAATTAAACTTTTATTTTTTGAAATTTAATTTCCCTTTAAAATATGATGATTGTGTTTTAATTCTCTAAGAATTATAATAAATCTTTTATCCATGGAAATCATTTCATATGTGATCTTCATCATCTTATATTTCCAATGATATAAAATTTGTCTAAATATGTCGCCTGGATCTCAAGATATGAGCTCGTGAAGTTGCGTTGTCACACAAGCCCATTAAAAAATACAACTGACTGATATTTTAATTTCTAAGAAAAATATATCAACTTTCATAACTTGAAACATGTACCACCATATTCTACGTCAAAATACCTTTCCAACAGTATAAGGTTTGCTGCAAAAAAAGGTTGAGAGCTCACGATATAGCCTTTGCAATATCGTGACTCAACCACCACTGATCAAGTTTGATTGGTAAATGTGGACCCTTGATTTAATTTCGACCTCCTTTGTTGAATTTCAACTTTTATTCATTATTCTTATCCCACATGTACGAGAATAAAATATTCTTAGTGGTATATAATGTTAAGTGTAACATACGTTAGGATATTTAGACACTTAAGATTTAGTTAAGATCTACTTGGTCTAATGTGCCCTTAGGTAAAAGTGTGTTTCTTTAGTATGCATTAGTATGCATTTGTAGTTAGGAAATCTGACGGTCACGATATGTTCCCGACATAGAGTGATCTGACGGTTCATACTCTCCTCAATCTTAACGACCATTGATCTATGGCTTAACACTTGTTTGGTCCATGATATCCATTTAAAGAGCATGGAGGGTCATTTGTTGATGATCAATTGTGAGAAACTCTCTTGTAAAACCTCTTTGTAATATTTTTCTTAGCATTAATAAACTGCTCCAAGTGGCCGCGTTGGCTGGGGTCGTGGATGTTTTCCCATAAGGGTTTTACCATGTGAAAATATCGGTGTGTTGATCTTTGATCTGTTTATGTGAGTGGTTACTAAAGGTTTTCATCTTCTGTTGGAATACCTGTGTTGTGGAACATGGTATCAGAGCCTATTTGAAGACCCGCTCCTGTTGTAGATCGAGATCGTGAAGCCGAGTTTCCTCATCTCCATTTTCTGTCATTTCCGTACATTTATGGGCTGAGAGGAATGTTACATTGTGTCCAGAGCACTCATTTCAGTCAGAAACATTTTTTGTTTCACTCGAAAAGGTTTCCGTTTTCCCAAGATACAACCATTACAGTCAGATCCGGAGGTATAAAGCTTGAATACATTTTTTTTTTAAATTTTTGCATAGTAGTGTTTTGGTTTTATTTCAGTTTTGTATTATTTATTTCTGCATTGCTACTCTTTTAGATATGTGTATTCTCTTTTCCCCACGCCTTGTGTGATCTCGGAAAATCAGAAATAGATAGGAAAATGTGCATCTTCCGGGTAAGCTAACCGAGATCTAACCCTTGTTGTCATCGAGAAGCGAACCTTTTTTCTTGTGTGAAAAGAGTTTTTTTTTAGCACGCTCTCCAAGGCTGTCTTCAACAACAACAACAAAAACACCCCCAATCCTCCTTATGAACATTACAATATGTTTTGCTAGACCAAGTTGCCTTATTAAGTAAGAG
>ML792196.1:471619-494648 GCA_009831015.1 Picea engelmannii
GGGCCTTTGTCTCTGTGGGGGAGGCTTCTTTATTTCTGTTCAAAAGCTCAAAAGTACATCGCTGCAATGTCAAATGGATACAAGACTGATCTGGTCATGTTCTCCCAGATCTCAAGAACTCTGCAAAGAAAATGGCACGCAAAACGAACATTCGGAGCTCCCAGAAATGACCCGACAACGTCTGCTCCTCAAAAGCTTCCCTATATAAAAATGGCTTTGGCTTGGCTTCCCTTCAGCATAACTCTTCTCTGACTACCCTCCATGGCCTCAAACAACTACCCTCCATGGCCTCAAACAGGCCTGGTTTATATAGATTTGAAGTTGGTTTCTCATCTCCAACTTCCTCCCAAAATTTGGGCTCCAAAAATGCCCAATATCTCCCAAAAATGGAGAAAATCAACTAAGATCAGGCATAATATCTTTTGAAAATCCAAAAACTATATAAAAAAACCCACTGCATAAAAATTATTGGGCATAATCCCCCTTCATCCGGCGCGCGCCCCTAATTTAAGGTCATATGGTATGATTTTTGGGCCATGTGGCCAAGCGCTAGCCCAAAGGCTAAGCATTGGCCCCCTTTTCGCGTTAGCTCCCGGTTTTCTTGGCAACGGCATATGATCTCGGCTAGTAGTTGTAACCCCCGCGCTCGTTGTGTGGTAACGTTCCTGGGTCACATGGGACTGCCCGGGAACTGAGGGCCAGACCCCTATCCGCTATAGTCCCCGCGCCATCGGTTATATGGAATGGTCGAACTGTGGTCGTATGCCGAGCGCTGGGGATAATCCCCGGCCCTTTTCCCCGCTGTTTGAAACATAATTCAAATTCAAATATGTTTTTCACCATATGTTTAACAAGAACCACTTGTCGGGTGGGCAGTTAGCCCAGCCCTGCCAGTCCTTTGCCCCGGAGACGAGGTCACAGGTTCGACCCCGACCGAGCCATACAAGTTTTGAACAAAACCACGAACCAACCACAGGGTGCCACGTGGAAGCCCACTACTGGGCCACATGACACCTAACCAACCAACCACAAGTTGCCACGCGTCAGTTGCTAATTGTTCCATGTGCTTGCCACTTGTTAAAGCCGTACTGCCATGTCACCTTGCCACGTCAGTTGTTGACATCATCTGTGCCACGTGTCACCCTTACAGTGGTGACACATGTCACCCTTACAGTGGTGACACATGTCACCCTTGGATAGGTACAGTTGTCTTCTCGTACATCCAAATCTGCCTGCCACATGTCGCCTCCTGGAGCTACCACGTGTCGCCTCCCAGGGGTTGCCACGTCAGCATGTATGGATTGTACAGTCATCCCCTTTTTTGCCTATTTTCCTTTTCGGACAGAACGCGATATCTTGCTCATACGGAGCCCATTTGATGAATTAAATATACCACCGGAATCAGGAAGATGAGACAGACGCAATGGCACTAGTTTCGTCAGATTCTGAGCACTTTCATTTTTGAGCATTTTTCAAGCCCAGTCAGGCTTCTGGATCCAATTTCGGATCACTTAAGGATGATCCAATGCAGAACTCTCCATGCAATCTTAGCCTATTCAACCTTCATTAACCTTAGCCTTTTCCATGAGAAATCCCTCTTTATATAAGGGAGAGAGAGATGGTTAAAGATATTAGGATGATCCCACCAAATCAGAGAAGTGAGTAATATCCCAACCATACAGATGCCACCTCACCTTCTATATTATCCCCTTCTAGAACTTTCATGAAACTCGACCTTTTCTTAGTCTTTTGACATCGTCGCACCCTAACTGTAGAGCAGCCTACAGAGATGTCGCATCCGAGCTTGAGAGTAGGGGGTGACGATCAGACATCGTCGCACCTTGTGTATGGTGCAGCCTGTGACGACCTTCCTTAATAGGGTCTTTGATAGGAAAAAGTCATTCACTTTCCTCATGAAGAAAAGCTCTTTTTGGGAACATGAACACATGTTGTCAATGGATCACTGGGGTGACCAAAATAATGTGTAACAGGGTATCCAAGAGACACCATGACTACTATCCCAAACTTGATCCAACAACCATGGCTTGAGCTACTTCCAAAGATGATGGAGTCACAATCCAAGGTCGGATGAGAAGAACAACTAATGCAAGCCCTTATATAGGAAATCACTATGATGAGACAAGGAGAAATTGAATGCAAGTTGGAAGTTCTATGTAAGTCTAATGCAAGTCTACAAGTGTTCGACCTTAGAGCTTTGCATCCAAAGGGATAATTGATGTGAAAGGTGATGAGAGGGGGTTTTAATCCCCTTGCCAACCTCCTTGATTCAAAAGGATAGAAGGCCCATAGGTGCCCTAATAATACATGGTGATTTCTTCATGGGATAAAGTGATATAACTTTCATTACCCCTCCTTGAACTAGAGAAGTAGCTTTCCTTCCTCCAAAGTGGCTTTGAGATTAGTTATGACACTTGTATTTGTATTTAGGTGTTGTTTAACTTGGAACAAGGTAATGTTATGAAATAATTAAATTTAGGATGAAGCCCTTTGAACAATTATTGAAATAGTTGATGAAGAGGGGAATTTACAATTGAAAGCTTGAATTATGACAATAAAATCATAACTAATAATCACTTTTGTGCTAGCACTTTCCTTTAATAATTTAAAATCTTGGTATATTGTCAAGACCTACCTAGTTGTTAGTGGCATGCCCTATCCCCAAAGCATATGACAATTATTATTGTCCATGAAGATCAATTATGATATTCCATGCTTACCGCCCCTAATCAATGTAATGTGTTTTAAGAAACATAATTTATATTCCATGCTTACCACCCCTCATCAATGTAATGTGTTTTAAGAAACATAATTTATAAGAATAATTTGAGAAACATAATTTATTAAAAAATTATTATAGTATAATCTTTTCTCTTTTTTAATTTATAATTTTAGTAAGACCATGCATATGCATCATGTTATTGGTATGTATTTGTTATAAGTCCTTGCATTGGACATATTCTATTTATATGGGACAAATTTCCTAGGTTCCATTAATCATGATATATTGCAATATAACATAAACTATGCATGAACACGAGGACTATTATCGATGATAACTGCACAACAATTATGTTTTATCATAGTGTATTTATTATGGAATTAATGTTTACCATATTAACATGACATCAAATTTCAAGAAGGCTTGGTCAACCACATTATCATAAAAAGCATTCCTACTATATTTTGAATTCGAATCATCATTACGATAAGTGCTTCAACTTCCCATTGAACTAACTAGCTATCAATACTATTATACCTTGAAAGTTATCTATAATCTATCTCTATAATAAGTTTTCTTGCACATTTGCCTTTGGAAATAGATACAACAAAAAGACTGTAAATATTATTTTGGACCAAGGATGATTTTAAGGATGGAAATTTATTTTAAAATGTATAAACCTTGCAAATATTACTAATCCTTCATATGTCAACTATAAATGTTTGGCGATATTTTTTTAAAAATATTCAAATTTCTAAGTACTTTATATAGTTTTTATAAAATTTTGGCAATTTTTAAGGTAAAATAATTTTATCCTATAGAATTTGGGCGAATCATTTTTAAAATAGCGAATCTCGTTTTTGGAAAAACCATGGAAAATTAGCTCATGAGCGAAATTTAGCCCCTAAAATCATCCTTGTTTTGGATTATATATCATCTTCATGTATTTTCAATCTTCCTTGTATCTCATTTTTGTCTTGAACAAATGTAATGGACTTGATCATCTGTCTCTATATTTCGGATATAGATCATAGCTAGATATATGATATCTATATTTTGGAAGGGGATTTTGTAATCATGTGATGTAAAAGAAATTATATTTTCAATATAATTGAGAAATTTTCTGCTAAAAAAAAAAACTCCCCATTAAACAATAATTAAATAGACAAAAAATTTATTTCAATTAAAAAGATATACTGAAAAAATATCATAGAAAAATGATTTATTCACGTTTACATTTGCATTACTCGCTACTATATTTTGAGTATGTGTAAACAATCTTGATTGATTTGTAAGGAGCTATGAACCATAATTATGCATTAATCTAATTCAAACACCTACTTCAACATGGGAGGATAGAGGTCTAAACCTTGCACTTCCTCAATGTAAGAGAAAATACTTTACCAATAGATCATGGGGTAATTGAAAATTTTTGTAAGCCTTAAAGATAACATAATGGTGACATTTGGTCCACATATGTGTGCATGGGTAGTACTATACATGCCTCACACTTGTGAATGCTACCTTTAGGTTGTATGTTTTAAAAATGTAAAGTAAAGCAATGCATACAGATTCTTAAGAAAAATACAAATTAATCAATGGCTCATACACATAGTACATGGTGATTTACGCTAGAAACCCTTAACTGAGAGAAAACCAGTCTTTCTTGGTGTCACAACTCTCAACTCTTCATTGTATTAATTTCACCATTGGAAATATAATATATACAATATTTTATCTATTCTATATATACCAAAACCCTAATCCCTTAATGCGGGATTAATTTATAAAATCGCTAAAAATAGTGAAAAACCGCCCAAAAAACTTTTTTTGGGGCACTTCCCCAGAGCTAAAGGCTTCGTCTGAGGTTGAGGGGGGGGGGGCAAGTCTAGACCCCTAGATACCCACCCCCCTTGGTCGATGCTCGGTGTAGGTTTACACTAACATGTGATGGGATCGTCAAATGTTGTTGTCAAATATGACGCACCCCCCCCGGCACACATGCAAAGAATATAACACATACCCAACATTCTCTCACTTGTTGTTTTATTTGCTTGCAGGGGGTCATAGGATAACATAGTCAACAATGCCCATTGTTTCTCTACACCATGATAACTTCTTAGTGCTCATATACTTTGTCAATGAATCTACAACATTCTTCAAAGTATCAACCTTATCCAACAACACCTTCTTTCCTTCAACCATGTCTCTCACAAAGTGATATTGAACATCAATATGATTTTTATTTGAATGATAAGTTGGGTTCTTTTCCATGAATATTGAGCTCTGACTATCACAATCTAATCTTACTTCTTGTTGTAACAACCCAATACCTGGACACAATCTTTGCAACCGTACTACTTCCTTGCATTCATGAATGGCTACCATGTATTCAACTTTTGTAGTTGAGAGTGCCACTACATCCTGTATTTTTCTCATCCAACTGATTTCTCCTTCAAATTGGTTAAAGACATACCCACTTGTGGATCTTCTATGATCTAGATCTCTAGCCCACTCTACATCAACAAACCCATGTATGTCCAACACTTTGTCCAATCCTGGTCTTACTTGGTAGAATAATCCATATAAACTATAAGTGCCACACAAATACCTGAAAACCCTCTTTGTTTTCGTCCAATCCTCATTCCCTGGTTTTGACATATACCTTCTCAAAACTTGCACTAAATGTGTAATTTTTGGTCTAGTACAAACCATTGCATACATCAAGCTGTCAATCGCACTAGCATATGGAACATGGGCCATGTCCTCTTCATCTTCCTGTGTCTTGGGACATTGATCTGTAGATAACTTTACACCTATAGGAATATGAACTTTGACCGATTTACTTTCCTGCATATTAAACCTCTGCAATATCATCTCAACATATTTTCTCTAATTCAACCAAAGTTTCATGTTTGAATGATCTCTTTTAATCTCCATTCCTAGAATGAAGTTAGCAACATCAAGATCCTTCATGTCAAATTTGAAGGATAGTTTCAATTTCACCTCCTTGATAACATCCATGTTGTTTCCTACCAACAACATGGCATAGACATAAAAGACTACATCCAAGGCATCCATGTTTTCAACCATGGCCTTCTTCCATAGTTTACTATCCTTTGAATCCACTGCTTTCCTGACAGTTCTGGGATCATTATTAGTGATAGATAAAGAAAAAATAGCATGAAAATAAGGTGGAATATACCTTTTTGGTTTCTTTCTTTCTCTCATTGATCTCCTCAATATTGGAGTGTGAGGTTCTTCTTCTTCTGATTCATATTATTTCATTGATTTGGATTTTGCATCATCCATCTCAAACTCAGTTTTCTCAGGTTCTTCTTGCCTTGGTAGGAATTCTTATTTGGGAACATCTTTAACCTCTCTAAAAAAAACATCCCAACTATAAGCAATCTTCTTAGTTTATGGGATCCAAAGCTTATAAACTTTCATACCATATTTATAACCAATAAAGATACACTTTTTAGCTTTATTATCTAGCTTCCTCCTATTTTCCTTTGGAGCATGTACATAAGAATCACAACCAAAGACTCTAAGATGTTAAAGAGAGGATTTCTTACTAGTCCATACCTCATGCATAGTTGTTTCCATCAACGTTGATGAGGGTGATCTATTTACCAGGTAACATGCAGCACCAATTGCATCTACCCAGAATTCATGTCCTAACCTTGCACCACTGAGCATGCTCCTTGCATTTTCCATCAACATCTTTTTCATCCTTTCTGCAACATCATTCTATTGAGGTGTGTATGGAGTAGTCTTCTACATTGCTATACTGCACTTCTTATAAAACTCTTCAAATTCATTCCCATGGAATTCTCCACCAGTATCTATCATCGACGCCTTTATTTTCTTCTCTGTCTGATTTTATACCAAAGCCTTAAAATCTTCAAATTTATCAAATTCCTTAGATTTCTTCCTAAAAAAATAAATCCATGTTTTCCTTGAGAAATTATCTATGAATGAAAGATAATACACACATTTACCCAGTGATGGAACATACACAGGTCCGAACACATCATTGTGTATAAATTCTAATATCCCCTTTGCTCTTGTAGCACCAAATGGAAATCTTGCTCGATTATGTTTACCATATATGCAATGTTCACAAAAATAAAAATCCAAAGTGCAATTAGACATACCTTCAACCATACCTTTACCGTGTAGTGATCAAAGTCCCTTTTCTCCAATATGTCCCAATCTTTGTTGCCACAACATGGTCTTCTTTCCAAGGATAGTGTGGATCATATCTTCTTTATTTATTTTCTCATGGACAGTAGACCTGTTACACCCATCAGTATAAGTGCTTCCCAATAAATTGTATAGAGTTCCACATCGAACTCTCCTCATCAACACAAATTTTCCTCATACCATATTACAAGTTCCCCTTCACAACAAAATATACACAACATCCAACTTACTTACAGATATTAGGATTATGGATAGTTCTGGAATGTGTAGAACTCTAAGAAGAGTTATAATCCTTCCATCTTTCAGAAACAACTTAACCCTTCCACGTCCCATGATTTTGGCTATCGAGTCATCCCCTAGGAAGTCATAACCACCATCGTACTTTTCATATTCACTGAACCACTCCCTTTGAGGAGTCATATGAAATCATGCACCTAAGTCGATCAATCATACATCACGGTTTGCATGTGTACTTGTAGATGCCAAGTAAAAATCACCTCCTTCTTCCGTGGAGTTTTTCGCCTCTGTGGAGGAGGCATCATCATATCCCTTTGCTTTATCAACATTCTTAGACCTGCAAGCTTTCTTATAACACCCAACTTTACCACATTTCCAACATTTCCTCAAATATTTTCCTGGGGATTTAGATCTACCTTTAGAGTTAGATCTTCCCCCAGGAAGACTTATTTTTATTCCTATCTTGGGGACAAACTCTTATAGATAAAGCATCTGTGTTATGACTATCCATGCTTTTCCACCTCATCTCTTCTAATAACAAGGATGAAACTACATTCTCATACTTCAATGCAGATTGAGTTGTACTACCAATTGCTACAACCAGATTGTCCTAGGAGTCTAGCAAAGAACATAATAAAGTAATACAATTTTCTTGTTCTGCAATCATAATATTAATAAATACAAGTTGACTTACCAGAGTATTGAAGGAATTTAAATGCTCTGTCACATAATCTCCATCTTCCATCCTAAGATGATACAACTTATTTCAAAGAAACAACTTGTTTACCAAGAATTTGACTGATAGAAATTCCCCAACTTTTCCATAGTTCCTTTGCTATAGATTCTCCCAACACATTCAGTAACATTGAATCTACCAGGCAAAGTCGAATCATACTCCTTTCTCTTCTATCCAACTTATCCCAATCTTCTTTCGACATATCGGTATATTGAGTACCAATAGTTTGTGTATCAGTAGATTGTGTACTAGTAGTTTGTGTACTAATAGGTTGTGTACCAGGATCGAAAACGATCCATTGTTCTTTGTTTACAAGAAGGTCCTCCATCTTGAGATTCCATAGCTCAAAGTTTTTACCATTGAAATTTTCAATCTCAATTCTATAATTGCTCGTCGTTCTCTTTCAACACATGAATCAACACTGCAAAGCTCCCACTGAACCCAGGTTTATCATAGACCTAAGATAAACTTAAGCTATCAAGACTGAGTCAAACCCTCAGCAACAAAGGCGTCCTCCTGAAGCCAAAAATGTGTTATGATACCACATGTAAGTTTTAAAAATATGAAGTAAAGAAATGTGTACATATTCTTAAGCAAATCATAAATTAATTAATGGCTCATACACATAGTACATAGTGATTTACGTTGGAAACCCTTGACCAGGAGAAAACCAACCTTCCTTGGTGTCACAACTCTCAACTCTTAATTGTATTAATTTCACCATTCACAATACAATATATACAATATTTTAGGTATTCTGCAGCTACCAAAACCCTAATCCCTTAATCCAAGATTGATTTAGAAAACCGCTAAAAATAGCAAAATATGCTAAAACAGAAAAAATTGTCAGGCATGGGATGGATCGTCAGACAGGGGATGGATCGTTAGACATTGTCATCAAATCTGACGCACCCCCCATACACATTCAAAGAATATAACACATACCCAACACGTGTACCTCTATGGCTACCCTAAGATATCAATTCAATGTATCATTTGGTAGGCCTTAATAAGAATATAGAAGTGGGTTTTGATCTACTTATATGCACATATGAGTAGTGTTATACATGTCTAACATGTTCGACCACTATCTTCGATGACTACCTTAAGGTGTCAAATAAAACCCTCATAAGAATTAAATGTTGGTAATAGTTAAAAGTTTTCAGCGTTTATCATTAAATTCAAACTCTTAGAAAAAATGAATACAAAGCTTACTTATTTTGTCTACAAAGTCCAATTTAATACTTGAAAAATGTTTAAAAATACATTCTTCTTTATTGCACCATTATATTGTCAGTGTTTTGGAGTACTATAAAAATTTATTGTTTATTTTGTTATACACTTATTTTAAATTCAATAAAAAAATTAAAATAAAATTGAAAATAATTCATTGTTTATTTTGTTATACACTTATTTTAAATTCAATAATTTTTGGTTGTGGAGCCTGATTATCTTCTTGATTCAGAAAGTTTTTGTTTTCAGTCGTGTTTATACCCCATGAAGGCTTTACACCCTGCAAGAATGTACACTCCTTCATGTGAAGGAGTGTAGGGGGGGATTCCCCCCCCTGCGGGGTCCGAGGGCAAGTGGGCCCCTGACAGGGGTTCGAGGGAGAAGCCCTCGAAGGAAAAATTGTCTTGTAAATGTATATTATAATTTCATAGTAAATCTGGACCGTTCATTATAAGGTCGCAGATATGATGGTAGAAGTTATGTTAGGGTTTTTTTCCCCAAAAGGAAGCCCTCTTTTATGAGGGAAATGTATTATGACTATGTATCATTGCGAATATTGTATTCTGAGTGAGGAGACTGTGAGAGAAAGAAGAGGAAGTTATAGCGGGTGCGTTGTAGGTTGTATCGCTTCATTTGCTGGATAATAATAAAGGAAGGACCTGGCAATTTCCCTGATGGATGTAACCCACACTGGGTAAACCACGTATATATATGTCTCTATTGTATTGTGTATCTTCTGTGTTTTATTTCCACATTTATTTTATTTTATTGCTCCACAATCCTATTTTTCTAACAATAAAATCATTACAACAAAATTGAAAATATTAAATAGGGTGAAAAATTGTTACAATAAAAGTCTTATTCCATTATAATCACCTGAGTTCAATTACATATCAATATCAATTATGAAAACAAAATCTTAATATATAACCTAAAATGTCACTATATCCCCTAACACCAAACTAAAAGCAAATGAGTCAATTTCTTACCAATGCACTTTAAAAATTTAAAAATACAAAATGCATTATGACTCAAACTTGCAACATTAAATCATGACCATGACCTATTAAAATATAGGTACCAATCCTAGTTCAACTAAACCATTAACCCAAGAGACCAACTACCCAAGAGTTAGATGACAAAGAATGTTTCCCTATCAAATGCATGTACCAATTTAAGTGCACGGTGTTCAACAAACATGATGGATAATCTACTAAAAATATCTTATCCATATCTTATCATATACCTCACTCAAATACAATAAAATTTAAAATATTACAGTGCAAGGACAAGATAGTGACACATTACCTTTGAATTTGGATAATTTAAAATATTATAGTGCACGGACATGATAGTGTCACATTACCTTACCTTTGAATTTGTATAGAATGGAAAACACATGGAAGATGATTCAGCAGATTTGGATAGATTGGAAAGCACATGGAAGATATTACATATTTTAGTTTTTTTTTTAAATGAAGTAAGGTAAAAATAAACAAATTTTTATTTTATTTTTGAGTTTATAAAGTTTTGTTTTGATTTATTTTTTTAATTTAGGTTATTTGAGTTTGGATTTGTTAAGGATAAAGTTTTACTATTAAAATTTTCATCAATCAAATAAAATTATAATTTATAAAAAAAAAATTATTGATTTTGAAAAAAAATTAAAAAATTCTCGAATTAGGTGTTAGGGATGATATCTAATAAGGGGGGCGCTCTTCAAGCTAAGCGGTCACCTATTCTCTCTGTGCTTATATGTTGAATACTTGGCCCTCCCCTCATTATTTCTCCTCATGCCAGTTCTTTATACTGCATGCTCCCGATCAATGCCATCGTTTCTCCATGGGGCAATCTTCTCACTCGTCCTCCCCAGGTTCTTTGTGCTTTGGGCGATCTTATTTCCAATTATGGCATCTTTGGCTTAGTTCGTGGGAACCCTTCATATTTGTCCTGTCTCCATACGTATTGATGGGCTATATCAATCCCCTCCCTAGTTGAATCTCTAGTTACTTGTTCCCTCTACTCTCGCTCCCCTATGCATTACTTTGTTCACAACCTTTTCGCGCCCCTTTGCTAATCCCTCGCTCCACCTCCTAATTTTCCCTCCAATCCTGTTTGTTCTCATGGCTCGAGGAGGTTCCCATCACCGCTCCATGGGTGGTCATCGCAGGGCAATGGGTTCCAGAGTTCTCTCCAAAGCGAAAGGTTCAACGGTCGACTACCAAGCGCATACCCCATCTAAAATCCAAGCCAAAATTGATCTTGTGGAAGCTAATGGCAAGGTACTCATGCACTTCATCTCCAATGAGAAGGTCACTAAAAATATATGACCCTTGGTTCTAGATCCTCGCTCCACACGAACAAGGGAATCCAAATATTTCCGAACAATTGACCTCTACTGGCACCTAAAAATGCTAATGGGTAAAGTTTTGGTGGAAAGGTATGAAGCCCACCATGAAATCTTCCTCCAGTTAGACGATGCACAACTCCAAATAAAGTTGGTGGATCACAAGCTCAACTTGTTGGTCAAGAAGATAACTAGTCTGGACTTCTCCAAGATGGACTATTCTCAGCCTCAGGTTCAAGTGGCGAATGACCATGCTCCTTTAGTTTAATTTCTCTCGTGATTTTCATGATAGTTTTTCTTTTTTCCAGCATCAAGGGATTGGGAGTTGTCACCCCTCCTCTTTTCGGTTTTCACATGTTAGACAAGATTATATTAGACTTTACTCTGTTGTTCATAATTTTTGAATTGTAATTTCAAGATACAGTAGTTTTTAAACACAGGGAAAATAGACAAACTGCTTTATTGTTGTGGTCTGGTTTCCCTAATGACAAAACAACAATACAATCATTATACAATCTCTTTCTAAGATAATACAATTTGGTGTGGATAGTATACCCAAAAAAAAAATTGACTTTATTCACTTTTAATTATTCTCTTTTTAATAACCAAATAACAATAAATATATATATATATATAGATATATATCGTCAACGAATCGCAAAAACACCAACCATCATCGAATTGATGTTCGACTTTTTATGAACAATCCACCCAATTGACTTAAATTGTCGGCTCTAATTATGTGACTCGTCATTACCTTATATTATATGTTCCACTCATATTGCCAACGATTTCATTGACTTGTTGCGCAAGTTTTTTAAAAATATTATAAAAGCGCATTTGATTTTTATTTGTTTTGAAAAGAATATAGAAATTTTGTTATTATTTGTTTTGAAAAGAATATAGAAATTTTGTTATTATTTTTAACATGTGTGTTTGAACCATGTACTTGGATTTGAAATRTATTTGCTTGAATTCAAGTTAGTTAGCAACAGGGAGTAAAGGGTTTAAGATTTTTATTTTAATGAGGTTTATTTAATTTTTTAAATATTTATAAATATATTTAAAAACAAGGGTTAAACTTATTACATTGAGAAGTAATCATCTATATTTATTTATTATAAAATTAAATTAATCTTTATTTTCTCTTAGTTAGATATGATTGATTATGTTCTATTTTCATTTTCTTTCCACTAATTCAAAAGAGTTATAGGTGCACTTGAAGGTCCATAAAGGTGGGCTTGAACTTATTAAATTAAGAAGTCATAACTTATGTTCACATATTATGGGTGTTTCATATGCTTTTTAAGGTGGATGTAACAATTGACCATGTTTCATTTTCACATGTTTTTAGAATTTTGAGGAAGTCGTGAGTGCATTTGAAGCTAGGGGTTGAATTTATTACATTGGGAAGTTATGTTCTACATGTATATATTATGAGCCTTTCACGTTCTTCTTAAGATGGATGTGATTAAGCATGTTCATGTTCATTTTCATAGGATTTCTAACACCTTGAGGGAGTTATGGGTGCACTTGAAGGTGACAATTGAACTTATTACACTGGGAGATCATGACTAGCATGTACATATTATAGACCCAATCTCGCCTCACATGTACATATTACATATTACCCGAGCCTAGCTTGTGTGTACATATGATGGACCCAAGTCCACCATTGTGTTATCCTTAAGGTTTTCCAAAAGAAATTGTTAGGTGGTGGTCCTATGGTAATTTGATTGGAGAATAACTTGTGGTAGGACAATGAGAGTCTATCACAACTAGTCCAGGCTCAACCCTCAATGACAAGTTCCAAGAGTTCGATCTTTCTCTAGCAAAAAAACTAAACATAACACCATGAGTTCATGATATGCCTACCCCCACATTCTTTTTAAGGTGGATCCCATTGACTACATACCATTTTCATAGTGCTTTTCAATACCTTAAAATAGTTATAGGGACACCTAAAAAGTAGGGGATCTACATGAACATATTAAGACCCTATGCCTACATAATGTGTACATATTATGAACTAAATCCCACTACTATGTTCTTAACATTACTCAAAAAATTGACACCTTAAAGTAGTCATAAAACCCATAAACGTAGAAATTATGCGCGCACACACACACACACACACACACACACACACACACACACACACACACACACATATATGAAGATACACAAATCTACTCTACATGTATAAATTATAAACCGAAACCCATCAAGATAAGATGTCTATTAAATTTATAATCTAACTCCTAAGAAGCTCGAGATAAAATGTCTATTAATTTATACTCTAATTGTAGGATCTAATGATAGACCAAGAAGAGTAGGAAGAGGACAAATATAATTTATCATGTCTTGAAGTCGGGGGGGATTTATGCATTGGGGTACAAGCACACTTGATAGGGTTATATACCACTCTTGCACTAGGAGCATAACAAAGTGAGTTAATAAATGAACAAATTCAACATTTTTAGTGAGTTTATTTTCTTCTACCAAGACAAAGAACCACCCTGATCTACTCATTCTTTTGAAATTCTAATTATCTAGGTCATATTAAAATGGGTCAAAACCCCTAAGGGAAAAGTTCCATGGTCAAATTTCCCATCAATGAGGTGGAACTATACTCTTAGACAAAATTCATATTGGATAGGGGAATAATTTAAGGGAGAAAATAACTGCGTTTGTCCACTTATTAACTTAGTTTGGAGTATAACATCAATATAGCTCTATCAATGGTGTCAATATACTTGTTACATCATATAGCTCCATATTGACATTGTATTACAAATTACATATTGTTATATTTGTATTTTCCATTATAGGTTTTGCAAGCATGTTATTAGATGTTATGAGGCCAGAATTACATAATTGAGTAAAATTCTCATAATTATTTCACAAGGAAGTAATTATTTTGTCACAATTTTATAATTATGAAATAAGAATTATTTCATAATTGAGAAAAAACTCATAATTGAAAAGAAAGTTTATAGTGATTTGGAAAAAAATCATAATTGAGCATGAAACTTGAGCAAAAAAGCTCATGATAGAGAAAAAGTCCATAATAGGTTGGCAAAATGTCATAATTGTGCATGGAACTTCTGCATGACTTGTAATTGCTTAGTTCACATGCCTTCAAGCCTACCTATGACTTGTAATTGCTTAGTTCGCATGTTGTCAAGCCTATCCATGACTTATACCCACTTAATTGACAAGTCATGAAGCCTATCTCCAATATTTCTAAATTCCTATAAGAAGAGGCCAAATCAAGGAGATAGAGAGCTAGAGTTTGAGAGTGGTTATGCTGGTGAAATAGAGAGGGAAACTCAAGTGGCCAAGGAGGAGCATCAGGAACCTGGAACTAGGAGCATCTCTTTTATGACTCAAGGTATGGTTATGTTATTGATGTATTTCTCTCATTGATTAATATATAGATCATTATTTTTTCCCCTTCTCATGCTTATGTATTCAATGTTTAATATTTGCTTTAGCTAAATCTAATCTTTCCTTGAGTAGATTAGGCTAGATCTAGTTTAGATTTGGTGTCCTTAATGTTTGAAAAGGTTTGAGACAACTTTGTTTTTTCTATTTTTGTGCATGTATCAGGTTGAAGGAGCTAGAGTGGGATCTTTGGGATTACATTAGCCGAGGACACACAAGTACAACCTTCATTTATAAGGTATTTCTTTCCCTCCAATTCTCATAGAATAATTAAGGTGAATATAATAGATCTAGGGAAATCGTAACTATCTATACCATATGTCTATCTTGGATCAAGAGCATATCCAAGGGAGGTCTTGTTTATCCATAAGAAATATTTATCCACAACATAATTGATGACTCTATTAGGGACAACCTTTGTTTTCTTCCTTGACTCCTAAGGAGTTTTTCCCTTAAAAGAGGGATGCAACCTTCAGATCAAATTTTGTAACTTTGTGTGCAAACAATGAAGGAAATAACTGTAGATCTGAATTCCTATTGAAAAATGATCCTATTTCAAAAAACAAATCATCCAAATTGGTGTCGAGAAAGTGAAATTATTGTTGATTTAAAATCAATTATTTTGCAAATTGTCTATGATGGCTACGTGGATTGTTTGGTTGATATATTTTGATAGAGAACTCATATTGCCACCATACCAACTCCATTATATAGAGGATTTCTTGGGATTTCTTTTGACATATTACATGATATGTTTATGGTAAATATAGAGTGCACTATAGCCCCTACAAATTTCTGTTCCCAAACTCTAGGTCTCTATTAGATCATTTTTCCAAGTTTTTAGGTTTTTGATCCTGTGTAGACATTGGAGTGTGATTGGAAGTATCACTACCAATATTACACATCCCTTTGTTTGTTGTTTGTTGTTTTTGATATACATTATCATTTTATTAGAATAGAGAAAAAATTGCATTTCAAAAAGAAAAAGAACAAAAGCAAAAACTTTGCTAGGGTGTAAGCTTTAGAGTGCTTGAAAAGATATTGTATTGGAGTGGTTTGTGCTTAAGGATCTTGATTAGTTTTTTTACTTGTCCTGCATGTTTGTGAGGTTATATTTTCATTGTAAAATCGAAAAGGAATTTTTTTTTCTTCCCTTTGTTAGTTAGATTAAAGTGAAAAATTGCATCTTGTGCATTCATTTTTCTCTTCTTTGGATTGATTGAGAGTCAAATTTGTTGAATTTCCAATCTCGGTGCCTAGGTATCTTGTTATCTAGTGATTTATTTGTTGTAAATCAAATTAGCAGCTCACAAAAAAATACACTTGTTGGAATAATCAACTCAAATAAATAGCCGAAGAAAAAATGGAAACCAAAATCTCATACATAATAAACAAATATATTATTCCCATTAACTAAGCTTATCATTCAAATAACTTCAAATGTTACAAGGGGTCCCTTACTAGGAAAATGGCCTACAAAAAAATACAAAAAAAAATTAGACAACACGTTCAAACCCTAACAACTCCTGCTTAGTTGTATGATCCCGTACAATCAAGTCTCTAACATGTGTACACCTTTCCTCACTGAAACCACGTACATACACACTTCTCCTCAGAATAGCTTGTGTACACACATGCATGTCCTCACTTTGAAGTGTGTATAGCTCTTTATTATTGTTGTATCTCCGAAATTTGTTGGACATCCTTGCGGCTTCCCCTGTTCTCTCTTCTCCCTAACCTGTATTGATCTCTAGATGAAAATCCTTCTCCACCTATCCAATATCTCCTTGAGAAAAAGTCCATCTTTTCTCTCTCTCAATAATGAAGAGTATCAAGTGTCTCCTCCTTCACCCTCACCATGCTTTTATAATATTGATTTATTACCTAACCCTAATATCCAAAGTGATTGATGGCTAAGATTAAATATCACCTTACTTGAGAGAAATGGCTAAGATATAATTCACTAATGTTAATAACTTTAACAGTTCCTTAAATAAAACTCAATTAATCAATAAAAGCACTTTATTTTAATAATTCATTTAATTAAATTAAATTGGCAAGGTAGAATGATTTGGACGACTTCCACACATCTAGACACTTAAACATGTGTGGAAGTAAATGTCCGATGCTACAAACATAGACAAAAACACCATTGAAGTTGCATCCATTTCCCTTGACTAAATAACATCCATAAGAAAAAGAGTGCATAATCTAAAATCAATTAGACACTTTTTCTTGATAGAAAACCAATAAGATCATGCTTTAGGGCCTTGGTGTAGGATTGGAGACTAAACTCTTCAAGTCCACCTAAATTGAAACTAGAAAGTTATTAAAGAGTGTGCAAATCCATTTTCACAACCAGTGTGTCAGGAGCCTCCTCTAACACATGAGTAAAGAATGAGGTCACATTGGGAAAGTAGGGTGATTACCTCTTTGCTTGTCTTGGTGTTTTCTAGACTGCTTCAACTACTACATGTACAGGGGTCTCGAAGTGCCAAACCTCTCTGCAAGGTAGCACTCTTGAGGCTTTAGACTTAGTTTCCCTACCCATACATGTGGTCAGATATTTGAATGTTCACCCACTCATAAATTGTGAGGTGGTAACCTTAGTGTCCACTCCTAGGTAGTTGCATAGGTGAATGGAGGTGGGATATACCTATGGTACCTAATACATATGTTCAATCACAGTTTTAGTTCCCCCGAAGGGTGCTCGCCTTAATAAAGGGTACTTGCATTGCTCAGGCCTACTTCAAGTATATTATCGTAACTGTTACTCACACCTTCGCTATCAAACCTTGTGGGTACTTCATCTCCCTTAAAGGGTTGGTTTTTGAAAGGAGCCATGTTCCATTGGTTTTATTTACTATTGGCCAAGATTTATTAGGGGTGTTCTCATTGGTTTCAAGTCTACATCAGCCAAATGATAATTTTTTTTTTGTTCATAACATTTTGTATTCACTGTGGTTGAACAACCACTTCGTCAGTCTTGTAGACAATGAGGACTTGCGCCTATCACAAAGGAACAACCACCTCTTCAGTGATAAGAAGTATGAGATAGAGAGTACAAAGATATATATAGAACATCTGAGGAGAGTGAGACATTTGAGTTGGAAGTGGTCATCGAGAGTCCTCCACCTCATTTTAACCCTCTTTTGACTAGTCCTAACGACCTCATACATGTCTAGGTTAGGGAGTTCTTCTTTTTCCTTATTTAGTCATCCTCACAACATGTCGAACTTGAGTGTTTCATATAGTGTGCATGAGCCTTCTATCCTGTCGACAAGCATTACAGGGGGCACCCTAGTGATATCCACCTTGTCATCCCTAAGTGTCATTGGAACTACATCATCCATGCATGTTTACCCAGGTATCTCCATTTGGGGGAAGTCGGTCGTATATGATTTTCCTTCCATGAGTATACCTAGTGTTAGCACTACCAATCCATTTGTTATGATGCCAACATCTAGATCTCCATCTAGTGGGGGGCCTAGTCTTGGCTTCAATGTTGGGAGTGGAACTTCTTCCACCCCCAATATCCCTATAGGTAGCTCGGTAATTCCAAATGTTAGTTTTCCCTTCAGTTAGAATATGTATAGTGGATTTGGAGTTGTTCCTAGTTAGTCTAGGGGAAAAAATGTTTCGAGGGGATTTAACATTCCCTAGCACAGTACATTGATTCCTGGGAGCTCTATCCCTTCACCATTTACCTTTGTTCCTAGGGAAATCCCCTTGGGGGAACTTTTGGTCTAGGGAGTATTGGACCTTCTACTTACACCATTTTTCCCGGGGGAAATTACGTTCAGTGGGGTGGCTAACCTTTTATCCATACGTCTGGTCGTGAAGTTACTTTTATACGACTATTTTTCATCAGGGGATAAGTTTTCTTGTAGGGTCCATGCCCGCTCCTAGAGGTAAGCCTTTTGGGGGCATGTTCAGTGCTTTTATCCCTGGAAGTAATCTCGCTGGGGGTATGTTTGGTCTTGGAAGTAGTCAAGCTCCTGGGAGTGCTTCCATTCCTAGGGTCACTCACCCTTTTGGAACTCATTATCCATCCAGAAACACATATATGGGGGGCCTCAACTATCATCTAGACATCAAGATGCTTCGACATCGACCCTCCCTTCCTTTTCCAAGATGTTGTTTACTTTCTTGGCGACGTTAGACTTGTTAGATTTTTCATGTTTGAAAAATGACCCCATTATCTATAATACATTGTGGCTAGACATACCTACAAATATACCATCTGACATGTAAAAGTTCGACGGTAAGACTGGAAAAGAACCATCCACGCATATCATCAATTATCATTTATGGTGTTTGTCCATTTCCTTAATGGAAGATAGTATACGGTTGCATCTTTTCCAGTGATCCCTGGCATGAGGTGTTGCTAAGTGGTACATAGAACTTAATGGTGCTTCCTTCTTTAGCTTCAATAACTTGGCCATGGTGTTTTTGATGCATTTTCAACTCCCCATTAGTTATGATACTGGGACATATATCTTGACATCTCTGCGTCAAGACACACCCACTCACATTTCTGATCATATTCATGAGTGGAGACACAAGCATAGAATGATCAAAGACAAAATTCATGTCCAACCCCTCATGGAGTGGTTTACCAAATCCCTCTTTCCACCTATAGCCAAGAATTTTTCTATGGTAGGGGTGGCTATAGAAGAGAAATCCATTCTACGTGCCCAACATCTAGATTTGATGTATTCTCAGTCTGGCTGATCCGTAATCATGGGGCTCATATCCCACTCGCTTCACCAACACATATACCTTTGAAGAATTTAAAATTTTGTCTCTATATCAGTCTTATATATAGAGAGAGATATTTAACACAAGAAACCAGTTGTCAATGCAGTGGTAAATGTTTGTTCTCAATGAACCTACCAATGTCTGGTTTGTACTCGGAATAGCCTTCTATCTTATTATGCTAAACTAAAAACTCTAGTGCTATGGAAAGTCACATTTCTCTGAACAAACATTCCCTATTTTATCTGGTAAGGGATTTACTAGACAAATAAAATTGACCAACCACAATGAATTTGACCTAGATATGAGCAAGCAACCAGGTATAAATAGAAGTCGACCAAGCTAGAAATAAAATCAACCATGTATGTGGAGTCGATTCAAGCTACACCGTAAGTCGACCAAGATAATACATCAACTCATTGAGAGGTCATTCGACTAGTCACGTGTCAATTCAACCAAAACAAAAGTCGACCAGTGAAGAATCGACTAGTGAAGGGATTAAGTCGACTTGGTAACTGAAATTCGACCAAGTAATGAACAAGATCTACAAGCAAAGGAACCTAGTTGATGGGTAGTTTAGGAAAATAGAATGGTAAATAAAATCGACTAAAATGATATGGATTTGACCTAAGTAACAAACCCTACTGACCATCAGAATCATAAAAATCGACCAAAGATGAAACCCAAATGACTAGTGACAAAGTAAGATTGACCAACTATGGATTTATTTTCTCAGGGAGAGAGAAATTAGTGTGTATAGTCCATACACCCCCTATACATCTACATGTAGCCTATGGGTTAATCAATAGACACCCTATCAATAAAATAAAACACCCATCAACTATTTTCATTGCCCAGGCTTAGTTTGTACATCCTAGGTGAGGAAAACTCCCTAGCACATTAAAATTCGACTCATCAATGCAAAGTTTCACACATCACATAATTTAAATGCTCATCCATGTCTCAATACTCCTAGGCACATATAAAAACACCCGAAAACATTTAAAAACATCTGACAACATTTAAAATCACTCGATCTCATTTAAAAACGTCCAATCACATTTGAAAATGACCCACACAAAGTAAATTTTGCCAACTACTGATGAAATTACAATCAGAGACACAAATGTCTTGTGGTGAAGGTGAAATGCTTAGGTAAGTGTAGAATTAAACATACATCCCAAGGGAATAAATAAAACACTAGTCTATGAAGAGATGGTGGTCCTAAGAGGAGATACAATCAACCAACACTTCAAATTCGACTCAAAGGTGAGAAAAAAAATCAACTGGCAACTAGAAGGATGCATGGAGAGAGAAAATTATTTTCAACATCTAATTCTTCTCAAAATTCTCCATTAACTAGTGCAAGTTCATACTAACCTCCCATCAACAACTTAACGAGTCCCTAACTTATTCCAATTATCAACAGAGTGGATTAGCTATTGAGCCGACATTAAAAATGCAATAATAACTCAATGAATTTCCCAATAACCAGCACACTATATACCCAACAAATAACGATTGAAAATACATATTTGAGATAATATTTTACCCTGAAACCAAAATGGAAAACCAATTTCTATTGGTACTCAATATTCTTCTTTAAGTAATTTCAGATACAATACTCTCCTCCCCTTCGTGCTTCATCTTTTGGTCAAAATACCCTTTTGAGAATGAAACTCTTGAGAGAAATAGGGAGAGTTAGGGCGTAAGGGGTAAGGGAAGGCCAAAAATCATGGCTCTTCACTTCCCATTCCTTATCTATCTCTCCTATTCATTTTTTTAATGACATTTAATTTTATACTTCCCTCTAACATTCTCATTTTTTTCCTATTTAGATTTCACTTTTAAATTGCTTACATAGTTTATTGACCTTAATGAATTGTCAGTTTAATCTTGCAAGTATTGATTCTTACACCCATTATTGGTTCGGATCCATTTCAGATCACTAGCACTTTGTACGACATTATCATGTATGCTTTGAGGTCATTGACAGATCCACATAGACCAAACCCAGGACCCCATGTTCATGGTGTGGTTGGTTCTTTTTCTAGTGCATCAATGGGCCAATTAGATGATCGATTGGGTAACACACTAGCAAATTTGGGTCATTTTGCGACGGCTATTTCGATGCTCTTGCGACGTTATGTCATGGATATTGCAACGAATCTTGAGTCTCTCAAACGTCGTATCATGGAACATGGCAATTTTGACGAACTTGAATTAACGTCGCAAGCGCGAGGACCATAGGGAACTTCTCACAATTGAGACAAAAAAAGAAATATCGTTGCCAATACAACAATATAGGAAAACTAAGTGAAATCAATTGTTTGTCACAATTGAGATGACAATTTTCGTGGTCTATATAGCAAATTCGTCGCAGGATTTTTTATTGTCGTCAAAATTGCGACAACAACTTTTCTTGGTTTATATAGCAAATTTCTCGCAGGATGTTTATTAGTGTTGAAATTGTGACGACAATGTTTCTTGGTTTATATAGAAAATTTGTTGCAGGATTTTTTATTACCGTCTCAATTGTGACGACAACTTTTCTTGGTTTATATAGCAAATTCGTCGCAGGATTATTGTTGTCGTCGAAATTGTGACGATAACTTTTCTTGATTTATATAACAAATTTATCGCAGGAATTTTATTGTCGTTGAAATTGCGACGACAAATTTTCTTGGTTTATATAGAAAATTTGTTGCAGGATTTCTGTTGTGCGTCGAAATTGCAATGAAAATTATTTATTTAAAAAAAAAAATTAAAAATTTATTTTTGGGCAAAATAAATAAAATTTTATTTTAGAGCAATCTTGTGGTAATTAATGCTAACTTGAAAGTTAGCATTAATCCATGTTAATTCATTATGGGATTAAATATGCACTTGAAAGTGCTTTTAAGCTAATATATGGTAAGAGTGTGCCTCGGGAAGAGGCCAAATAAGGCCTCCAAATTAAAACTTTAGCCTAAAAACCAAAAGAGACTTGGAAATGTGCATGAAACTATTAAAACTTTTCTTAAGTTGTTTGGTTTCTGTGCCATAATAATACAACCATGAAAAATCGATTACTATAAGTCCCTGCTTCCCAAAGGGTAGGGACTAATAAAATAAAAGAAGCCTTGGAGAATACAAATGAAAACTGAGGGGATATTATAGCTATATGTAAGCATGAATGTATGAGTTCATAAAAATAACGATGTTTCAAGGAACACAGTTCTAACACAATAGATTGCGTACATGATTTACTACAAAAGGTTTTCATAATTGTAGGAGGGAATTTGTTAAGCCCTAATATTGGCTCATTATCTCTTAATTCGGG
>ML792196.1:561396-572171 GCA_009831015.1 Picea engelmannii
CCCCCCCCTCTTAGTTGACCAACATCCCCATCTACTAAGGCCAATGCCTTGTCAATTGACATGACCTGTAGAAAATCTTCCTTGGAAATGGGTCAACGATAAAGTTTGAGTCGATATCCATTTACTACGAAGGAGACTTGTCCATCGTCAATTATTTTGATCTTAACAACCCCATTATTATACATGATGACTACCTCATAAGGACCCAACCACTGAGTGGTAAGTTTTCCTTTGAAAGTTTTAAATCGGGAGTCAAACAATGAAGCCCAATCACCAGGTTGGAAGCGTTTCTTCTTAATAAACTTGTCATGCCACTTGCTCCTCTGGTTTTGAACTAATATTGTTCGTTGGATAACATCTTGCCTAATCTCATCCAACTCGTTTAAATTAGGGATCATTGTTTCTGAGCCTCATCTAATTTTAATCCCAATTATGCAGAAATATGGAAAGTCCTTACTTGGAATTGTATTGGTATAAGTACTTGCTTCCCATACACTAGCTCATAAGGGGTATGCCCAGTGGTGTTCCTCCAGGTGGTCCGATATGCCCACAAAGCTTCTGGAAGCCTATCATCCCAATCCCGATGGTATAATTGAACAATATTGGTTAAGATAGCTTCCATAACTTTATTTTTGGACTCTACCTAACCATTATCTTGCAGGTGATAGGGAGAATACTTGCAGTTCTTGATCCCATATTTCTCTGTTAATTCTCTCATCATCTTGGAAGTGAATTGAGTGTCTTGGTCTGTAACAATTTCACGAGGAACACCAAAGAGGGTAAATATGTCTTCATAAATGAATTCGACAACAAATTTTTTGGTATCCTTGAATAGGGATTTTGCTTCTACCCACTTGGTGACATAATCTGTACAAACCAAAATATAATTTTTCTTAAGAGACATGGGTGAAATTGGTCCTAGAAAGTCAAGGGCCCATTTCTCGAAAAGTTCTATCATAACTTGGGCATGCAAGGACATTTCTTCAGCTGATGTGGGTCTTTCGATCCTTTGACAACTATCACAACTCCTCACATGCTTGGAAAAATCCTTAAAAATGCTAGGCCAATAGTAATCTGAATGTAACACCTTATATGTTGTAAGTTTGTCGGAAAAATGGCCACCACATGGTCCATCATGACAACTTCCTAGGATTTCTAGTATCTCATCTTCTTGGACACATCTACGAATAATCAAGTCTAGACCAGTATGAAAAAGGTCATGGCCAACCCAAGAGTAGTTATCACTTTGTGTGATAATTCTATGCTTTTCATGAGGTGACAAATGAGATGGTAACTTCCTAGTAGCCAAATAATTTTCCATATCTGCAAACCATGGGGTATTTACAGAGAGGGAAAAAAGGTGCTCATCTAGGAAACTATCATCAGCGAGAATATCATCATCCTCATGTTTTATGCATAAAAGAAAATCATCTACCAAATTCTCCTTTCCAGGTCGGTCAAGGATGGTGATATTGAACTCTTGCAATAAGATGAGCCCCCTAGTCACTCGGCCATTGGTAATGGGTTTATTCATAAGAAATATAATGGCAGAGTGATTTGTATGTACAAATACTTAGTAACCTGTGATGTAGTGGAGAAACATATTGATAGCATGGACCACTGCCAAGAATTCCTTTTCGGTAACTGTATAGTTTAACTTGGAAGGGGACAAGTTCTTGCTCACAAAATAAATGGCATGGGACTGATGGTCTTCTTTCTTCCCTAATACTCCTCTTATTGCACTATCAGAGGCATCAGTGGATATGTGAAATGGAAGAGCCCAATTGGGTCCCCTAAGAACTGGTTCCACAAATAACTTAGATTTCAGAGTTTCAAAGGTGGTTTGACACTGCTCAGTCCAAAGAAAATCAACATCTTTTATTAAAAATCCAAACATGGGTGCAACAATCTTTGTGAAATTTTCAATAAATCGTCGATAGTATCTGGCATGTCTAAGAAATCTTATCACCTCTTTTTGAGTCTTGGGGGGTGGAAGTCTGATGATTACCTCAATCTTAGCAGGATCGACTTTAATCCCTTCAGATGAAACATGATGTCCTAAGACCACTCCTTCAATCAACAACATTTTATATTTTTCATGACTCAAGGATAGGTTCATTTATTGACATTTGATAAGGAATTTTTCTAAATTATCTAGGGCTTCCTGGTGAGTATTTCCATATATTGTAAAGTCGTCCATGTATACCTCCACACACTCATGAATAATATCATCATATATGCCTAGTACTTCTCATTGAAATGTGGCAGGGGCATTACACAACCCAAATGGTAAGACCCTATAGGCATAGGTGCTCCAAGGACAAGTGAAGGTAGTCTTGTCCTGATCCTCGGGTGCTATGAGAATTTGATTTTACCCACTATATCCATCTAAAAAGGAGAAGTATTTATTTCCTGACAGGTTATCCAAAACTTGGTCAATGAAAGGAAGAGAAAAATAATCCTTTAGAGTGGCCTTGTTAAGCTCTCGAAAATCGACACAAATGCTCCATTTCTCAGTTGCTTTCTTTGGAACCACTACAAGTGGGGATACCCATTTACTGTCAGAGATGGGATAAATAAATACGACATTCAATAACTTTTGTATCTCCTCTTTTACTGTATCCTTGAGTGTTGGGTTCATCCTTCTATGAGGTTTCCTAACAAGTGTTACTTCCCTCTGGGTATATATGTGATGAATGCATGTGTCAGGGTGTATACCCTTCATGTCAGTGTATTCCCAGGTGAATTCCGCTGAATTTTCTTTAAGGACATTTACTAACTTCTTTTGTTGGTCTGCATTTAGTCTATAATTTATATGTAGAAATTTCCCTGGACTAATTTCATAGGGCATGGTATAAGATGTGGAAGACTCATCTATCTCAAAGATAAAATATGTTGAATAAAAAATTGATGGGTTGAACTATTCCTTAAATTCTTCCCTAAACATGTACTCAAATTGGGGAAAAGATTGTGGAAAATCAACACACGTGATAGCAAAAATAAACTAGTTTAGCACATTTTCCGTTGTTTGCTCCTGAAGTGCCCAGGAATGATCACTTGGAAAAATGGGTTCTTCCCAGTCCTCATTCTCGTATGGACATTCAAGACACCATATAGTTTCCATGATCAGTTGTGTTGGTGGATATATGGTGAGCCTCTGTATAGAGAGTCCATTTGAGATGATCATTTCTCCTTCTCTACATATAATAAATGCATTGGTTGTGGCCAACCAAGGTATTCCCAAAATAACAGGATGTCCTTTGGTAGGATCCTTTGAATGAATGATAAGAAAGTCTACTGGGTACTCCCATGAGGCTAATGTAACTATGATATCATCCAAGATTCCTTCAGGTATAACCTTTGTCTTAACTGCTAATTCCAAAATAGTTGGGGTAGGTCTAAGAAGAGGTTTTAACTGTAATTCCTCCAAGGTAGTAACGGTCATAACATTGATGGTTGCCCCTAGTTCTATGAGAGTGTTTCTGATGGGAATCTAATTAATGGTTATGTTCAGTATGGGGTTCCCTAGGTTCCCATATTTTGCGACCTTAGGCTGCTCTGATATGTACTCATAGAGTTCTCCTATCAAATGTACTGTTGGAGGATCCTTCTGCTTCCTTCCTGGCTTCTTAATACACAATTCTTTGACCACCTTACTATAAATTGGAATGTCATTTATGTATTATAGCAAGGGAATTTTGATACAAATATTCTTCAATTCATTTAAGATGTCAAATTCCGATCGAGTGGTAGGTTTCTCAATCACTAATATTTCTGGCTAAGGAGGGGCCTTTGTAATTTGTGAAGGTTCATTTTGGGGAAGCTTGGCTTCCTAGTCCTTAGGAATGATAACATCCTCCCACTTAGTTTCATCTGTGGGTTGTTTGGGGGTTTCCTCTTCTTCTTCTTCCTGGATGACTACTGAAGGCCTCTGCCTATCCAGAAATTTTCCCAACCTTAGTTGAATATCCTACAATGGAACATGATAAATAACATACATTGGAAAGGATTTCATCTCAACATTGTGAAGAGGTTGAGTGGGTTTGTTATTGGGATTGGGAACTAGTTGTGATGGTCATAATGTTGGTCTTGGGGAGATTTCATTCTAATATTGTTACAGTTGTTGTGGAATAGGAGGTAAAGGTGGGGGAACAAAAACTGGCAAAAGATGTGAGATGTTCAGTGGAAACTACAGGTAAGGATTATTGGGTATAGGGATAGGTGGAGCTTGAGGGTTTCCTTGGTTATGCTCTCCTCTCCATCCTTGAAGCCAAGGATGTTGATACTATGTAGACCAATTTTTCCAACTCAGTGAGTTCCACTGTTGTGGTTGTTGATGATAGGGTGGAACTTGAGGCTATAGATACAAGTATGTAGGCTGACTCTTAGGCTTCCATGGCCTCCTATGTGCATAAGAGGACTCCCCAGGATGTCCACTTCTGTATATTGCTAACAAACCAAGAAATGATGGGAAATTTTTAGTGGAGTGGTCCTCAGTGCAGAAGCCACAAACTGAAATATTATCTAATGGGCATTCCCTTGAGGAATGCTTCCTCCTGCATGTTGGGAAAAATATGCTCATTGCTGCATTTTCCTCCTCCTGTTTCTTTTTAATATTTAGGGTGTCCAACTGGGAACCTATTGTGCTTAAGATATCTGTTTTGAAGTTCTCTAAGAGGTTCCCTATCTCTACCCTTGTGATACCACCCGAAATAACTGCTTTTAGGTTTCTACTATAAGGATCTCGAGCACTCTTCCCTGTTTTAGCTCTACTCCTCGAGTAATTCCTACACATTTCACAAATTTTGGTAAATGGTTTATGGGAGACGTCACCCAATGCCATCAGGTTGAGTATCTCTAAGTATTCCTCCAAAATTACTTTGAGGAAAAGAGCCTTGAATGCATCATCTGGAAGGTCATGGTATTTAGATTTCTGTGAGATATAAGCAAACCGTTCCATATAATCCTCGAGATTGTCATCCTCTAACTGTTGGATTTTGAAAATATCATTACGCGAATCCTTGTACTTGCAGTAGTCTTGGTATTTATTAAGAAATATATCTTTCATTCCTTCCCAAGACCTAATACTGGACTCTCCCAACCCCATGAACCATCTTAGTGCATAATCCTCGAGGGTGGCAGATTTTTTTTTTAGTTTATGGGCATCTTGTAAGTAATTGTAGCTCCTACACAAGATGTCAAACTCAAATAGGAAGGTATCCGGGTCTTCAATTCTTTTACTGTAAAAGGTGGGCAATGTCGAGAGTGGAATGTTATTCATATTGACATTTTGTGTGGTGTCAAAAATTGGAAACCCCAAGGTGGTTTCGGTTTGGTTGCAACTTCTTCTCCCTCCTCGTGTCTTACATGGTTGTGATCCTCCTGATCATCCATACTAGTTTAGTTTCCAAAAAGAGGGTATCTAAATAGTTTTATCCTTGACGAAAATAAGGTATGCCAAAGTTCTTTTCTACAAGAGGTATCCCTTTGATGGGAAGGTCTTCCTACTACTTGGATGTCTAGGACTTTACTCGAGCCGGTTGAAACTATCGGTGACAAAGTTTCTGTTTCAACTTGGGAAACAATTATATTGGCCGAACTACCAAACAAAGTATTTACCTTCTTAAGGTCAATGGTGTCTACAAAGTTAGGGTCTCTTGATGGTGGTGAAATAAACAAAAGTTTTGTTTGTTGGTTCTATGGAAGGCTCGAGTGGTCTTACCTCCTGTCCCACTATTATTGATGCTTCAATTTTTTTCTCTATAGTGCTCCCCATTTTGGTCTCTTCGGAGACTGCTTTAGATCTTTGGGTTTCACTAACCCCTAGTTTCTGGTATCGGTCTGCAGAGTTTATGGGTGGAGTGTTCCTTCCTCCAAAAAGGTTAGAAGGAACCTTGTTTGAAAAATTTGGTTTGGTTTTAATGTACCTACCCTTTGGGTCCCTAGGTTTGTTCATGAAAGAAAATAAAAAATAAAAACTACCATTGGGTTTGGGGGAACCTGCTATAACAGATGCGCAGGTTATCACCTCTCGTCTTAAATTTCCCGCACCACCAAACTAATGCTAATGTTTAGAAATGATCTACTCCATAATTCTTTCCTACCTTAAGACAACTCCCCAACAACGACGCCAAAAATGATGGGTATTCTATATGCACTAAATCCCTCAATTAAATTGTCAACCTGAGGTAAGTAAAATTAGAGTTGTGGCATTGTATGAGCCAAGGTAGAAAAGCTAATGGAAATATTGTATCTCTAAGGGGATGGTCTATCTAAGGATTAATCTACTTAAGAAATGACTCTTTCATTTTTATCAATTAACAAATCCTGTTAATGATCTTGAACTATTTACCCTAAGCAGCTTCAACAATGGATCGATGGATTATTTCTAAAGAAGCAAATCATACCCTACTTTGAACAAGTTAATTTATTCAACCTAATGAGCAACAACAAGTACTAAATTACTTTTGATATTTTATCTTTAAGAAAATAAGAAAACAAACAACTAACCTATCAAAACTATTTCAACAAGTAAACGGTATTCTTAAAACAAAACTCATAATCATTTATATTTTGCAAAGGAGAAATCTTAACCTACTTAATAAAAAAGCATCATGATTGTATTCATATTCTAATTAATCAAAACTATTCTTAATTTGAAATAACAAGAAAAGATAATTCAAAGATGATGATTATGTCTTTGGTGCTTAATAAAATCACGATGGCATCTGACTATTAATGATATCTCAAGAGGGATTAATTCAATGCTTACTTCTACAAAGAAATGGAAAGTGTTAATCAAGCAATCTAACAGAATCTTTGCCATCACAGAAGCAACACTAAGTATCCTGAAAATCCATGTGATCTCTAAATTTCATGCATCAATCATCAATGCTTAAGAACACTCTTATACTAACTCAAACAAAGTCTTATGCTAACTCAAGCAAATTTACAAACTTATAAATTTATGACTAAGAATCTTAATTCAAATCCAATCTTCTAATTAAAATTTCAATTCAAATCTATAATTGAGATTTTATAAATTAATCTGGGCTAATCCTACCATTAAAACTCAGATTTCAAACTGGAATTCTTTTACAAACATAATCCCAAAATCTATTTCTATCTTAGCATACTAAAAAAATATTAATAAAGCAAATAGATCCATGAAAACATAACTGAACTGAGAATTAAATCTAGCTTGATTACAACTAATAAAACTTGCAATTATTTATCCATCGAAGCTTGCAAATGAAACTTTGTCTACACTAATCCTTTGTTTTAAATACTACTCTGTTTTAATTTGCAGAAACCAATTTAAAAATTTAGTACATCATATAAGTTAGTATCCTGCAATCCAATTGTTAATAAATAAGAGACATAGAATGACAAATAACCATCTCCTATAATCAATCTGCAAAACAAGAATTAGACAATTAAATTACAAACAACATGCACAATATTTAAAACTACAAAATACATACAACAAAGAAAATGAAGTAAATTATAACTAAGAAAATGAAACACACGATATATCTATCTATACAGTCACCTAGAACACTGGTGCCCCCCCCAGCAGTTCATGGCTACTCTTCAACAATGAAACACAGGCTCAAATCAACACGATTATGTCATTAATTAAAAAACGCAGTCTTGGAACACAAGTTTGAAAAATATGTCTGAATTACACAATGAAACTTCTTCTTAAAATCTTGTTTATGGTCTTGCCACTGCTAGTAGTATTTATAGATGAATTACATTTCGAGAGTTCGACCACTGGGAGGGTCGACCTCCTCTAAAAATGACAATTCCATTAAATGCACTCTAACAGCTTTGGCTTCTAGAAAATGCATGATCCACTCAACGATTAGCATAACCACCTAATCTGAGATGTCATGAGCTCTGTATTTGGAGGCTACGAGGGGGCACAAAACCCAGGTTGTTGATTCTCCCATCCCAGGCCGCCAATGTACCAACTGCCAACTCGCCTGCGCTCCGAGTGCTGGATCACGTGCCGGATGGAGTGTTAGATCGTGTACCAGATGGGGTGCTGGATGAAGTGTCAGAAGAGGTACCGAATGGAGGATCAGATTGTGAATTTTCCCTTTTACACACAGATCATGCATTAGATCCTTATAAACATCAAACCAAACTGAATTTTGATCAAAATCATTGTAAAACATTGATTACACATACCTAGTATAAATCCATGATGAATTGATATAAAATCCTTTGAATACTCCTTCAAAATGGTCAATAGCATATATAATATCGGTGAAAAAAGGATTCAACCATCACAACAAAACAATCAAAATATGAGCCCAACAACAACAATGCACAACCATAGTATAACCAGGTACCCCAATATAATGCACAACGAGGAGATTGAGCTGGATATAGAGGTGGAGGACAAGGTAGAGGAGGATTTAGACGAGACAGAGGGTCAGTATTATGCCACAAATGCCAACAACCAAGAAATTATGCAAGGGATTGTCCACTTCCACCTACGACATGTATGTAATTTCATGCAACAGACCATGAAACAGAAGACTACCCAACACTCTTGGGAAATATCTAGGAAAAAAGGAACAATAACAACCATAATTTCTAGTGGATTTATACAGAAGCTAGGGATGATGGGAGAAACATCAATATAGTCACTCTTGGAGGAGCCAAGACAAGAGTCAATGCAACAAAACAAGATCCATCTCAACACCAATGGGGAAAGAAGAATAATGAGCTACAAAAGCAGTTTGAGGCGCGGAAAGAAAAGGAAACATTTAAGAAGGAAAGACAAGAGATTCTTAAACATGATATTGCATCTACATTAGTTGCGTAGAAAACTCAAGACTCATCAATGTACGAGATGCCATCTTCAATGGACCATACCAGTAAAGGACAACCTTTAGAGAAAGTAAGTACCATAAATACTTTTCTACAATCCTTTGTTAATTTATTGAATGAACCATGATCTATTAAGGTCTTACAAAATATGCTATAAATATGCAACACAGATGTAGAAGGAAAGTTAGAGAAGAAAACAGTCAGTCATCTCCATACAAGAAGGACAAGTAGAGAATTAAGGTTGAATGCCAACATTGGGGATTTCAACATGGGAGATATTATATTGGATTTAGGCTCTAAACTAAATTTGTTTCCTAAGAATACATGGAAGTGTATGGGAGAACCCACATTAGGCTATTCACCTGTCAATTTGAAACTGGAAAATCAGCACAGAGTGTTACCAATTGGAAGGCTTAAAGGTGTGACAATATATTTGGATGGAGTGTGCACTATGGAAGACTTTGAAGTGATAGAGATAGTAGATGGAACAACACCTTACCTAACATTACTTGGATTGGATTAGGAATTTGATAACCATGTTGTGATCAACCTGAAGACAAGGAAAATGACATTTGAATTAGGTGAATATAGAGTTATTTCACCATTGGATCCTTTAGAAGGAGAAAGGTTTGTAGATGCGACCAGTTTGAATTTGGAAGAAATAACCACTACGCGAGAAGAATATTATGTCAATCCAAATGTAGATGGAGTACTTAGCTAGACTCAGACACACGTTTGGAGAATTGGAAGCAATGACTACATGAAGTCTCCACAAGGAGGTGCACAAGAATAGACTGCGCAGTAAGGTGGGTTGGTACAGATATAAGAGAACCTCCCATTTTTCATGGATTGAATGACTTAGGGCAATTCTTGACAAAATATGAGGAGGAAGTGTTGGAAAATCAGAGTTTGTTAGCCCTGGATATTGCACTCAAGAAAACACTTGCAATCTGGTGGGGTGTGCACAAAGAAACAATTCAGGACTTGTATCAGTGTAAATGAATATTGTGCATTAGATTTGGTATAGAACAAGAGAGCACTACAATGCATAAGTATGATGGGCAAGGAACACCAATTGAGAACCTAGAGAAACGCAAAACATAATGGAGGATGACACCACTATAGGAATGGCCTCATCACTTCATTCATACATTGGAAGGGATCCCAGGGAACTGGTACATAGACCAGGAGATGCATAAAGGCACTACAAAATAGACATGATTACAACAAAATTTTGTAGTAACTTTCTCATTCGAGCATGAGAACCCCAACATTGATTCATCACTGAAGATGATAAGGGGAGTGATATATTTTGATGAACCATAGGTTGAAATCATAACAGAATATCAACAACAAAACAAACAAATAGTCAAAGAGTTACTCTCATGTTATCATGTTGAAGAGGAAGCACCAGATGAATACGATCCGTGGAACATTCATATCATAGATATTGAAGGAGAGAGAGAGAGGTGGAAGGTCCATATCTAGAGTCTGATGCATTTCCTTCACCTATAAAAGTCAATAAAGTCAACATTGGGATGAATGAAAATCCTAAAATGGTAAGCATTGGAGACTACTGGGATGAGAAGACACTAGAAATGATAACCGAGTTACTACGTGAATACAATGACATGTTTCCAACACACTTTACAAAGATGAACGGAATAACAAGGGAGATAGGTGAGATGAAGATACCCCTAAAACTAGAGGCTAGATCTATTAGACATAGACCTTATAGGTCGAATCCATTGTATAAGCAGAAAGTGAAAGAAGAATTTGATCGAATGTTGGAAGCTGGCATCATAGAACCAATAGATGAATCATAATGGATCAGTCCCATGGTATTCCAGGAAAAGAAGAAAGGGGGGGGATAAGGATGTGTGTTTATTTGAGAAAACTCAATGATGATTTCTTACATGATCCTTTCCCTA
>ML792196.1:582399-594021 GCA_009831015.1 Picea engelmannii
TTCAGCAGGGGGAAATATGTGAACAACTACATCAAGCAATTACTGGTGGTCGTCCATGGAGGATTTTTGTGGCTAGACAAACCAGTGCACATCGATGTGGAATTAATGTTTTTCATCACAGGACTGCCATCAAATGGTGAGAATCCCATGCATTATATGGATGACAAAGTGAAGGAAAAGTCACTCACAAAAGAAATGAATAAAACCTATGGGACAAAAAGGGGCTCTTGCAACATTATCATAACGCAGATCAGTGACGCAACCACCAGGATGGAAACAAAATTGATGGCGTAAAAAATCCTTCAAAATTTCGCAAGGAGGATGTCCCCGTAGAAGTTGTCACAACTACAGTGTAGTGCAGAAATGACACCATGCTCAGCTAGGCCCCATACTTATTGAATATGTTCCTAGAAAAATGCAAGGATATGCAGGACTTGGGAACTGAGTTCCATTATTCGTGGCACATCGTGTTGATAACACTAATCATATGGAAAGAGCCTACCTATTCATACTTATGTGATAGAATAGGATGATGGCGTGCAACACGTTACACATCGTTGGGGAACACTTCTGGTTCAAAGAGGAGAAGTGGAAATGCAATCACTTTAGCTCGGTATCTTAGCAATATGCAAGAGAAGATATCCAATACATGGAGAATAACTCCCAAGGTGGTTTCACAATACTAGGGAATAACCAACTTCAAGACTATGCAACACAATATGTTGATCCAGGTGTGTAGGGATCGAGACAAAGAATGGATACAAATTTTATTTTGCGTCAAAGTAGAGGAAGTTGAATGGGCAATAAAGGACTAGAAGGATAACTAGAATATCCCAGTCATCACCAAAGACATTCCCAAGGGGAAAGAACTTGAAGTAGGGTCATCTAAGACATCTGTAGGAGGAAGCATCGTAGCCAAGAAACCAACACAACAGATGAATCCCGGCCTAAAGACATTGCAACAGAAGAAGGGTAGTGCCCCAAAGGACAAATAGATAGGAAAGAAGGATAATTTCCTTGCGCAAGAGGAACAAGGAGGGGATAAACAACAACACAAGGAACCCTAACGACAACAAATTCGTAATATTTAGGGCCACTCAAACAACTGATCATACATATAGGTGGGTTGCATAAGAAGGCCAAGGCCCATAAGGACATCCTAGAATACACAATCACCAAGGATGATGTTGATTTATTCATAGAGAGGGTTCAAGACTGCGCAATGAAGGAGTATGAGGAGGCTGAGAACCAATGAGAAAGGATCATGAAGGAGTTGGCCAATGTTAATCATGTCCTAGAATGGATACAAGAAACAAAAACACACGAGAAGGGAGCATAACCAATCCCATGATCGACAGAGGCAGGGGACATAACTGCATAGAATGAGGAAGAAACAATCCAACTCATAGCATAAAAAATTCATACCTTCCACATTGCAACAGATATGTTGTAGCTCAAGGAGGACATGGCACAAACACCACTTAAATACCTAGCACATGTAGAGTTGGTCTGTGCTAAAATACCAACTAAGGAACTATACAAGCTACAATTTAGTGTCACACAAGAAGTGCAATCACAATCAAGGTCAGATGAGATAGAATTGCAAGTCACCAGAGATGGAAAGGATGCACCAAATGTTTTGGTATAGAAGGCCAATATAGAGGCACAGGAGGAGAAACAATGCGTAGATAAACTTGAGCAGAAGCTAAAGGAAGTCTTCACAAAGTTTCTGGATAGAGCACATGAAGCCAAGAGCAACACTGAAGAACATATTCAAGTTATCATGCAGATGCTCGAAGGGTATAGGAAGGAGATCAAGTAACTCAAGGAAAAATTAACACCAAAAACTCCTCCCGAGGTCACAGATGAAAGGGAACAACATGCATCCCTACAAGTCGAAATGATCAAAAGAGAATCCAAAGAGGTCAAAAAACTTTTTGACAGGACCATGCACTTATGGACGACTTTGGAGGAAGACGAGAGGGTCCAACAGCTAGACCAAAAAGAGGAGAAAATCATCGTTTCAATGCAGAAATCAAAACATCGAAAGAAGGCCATGAGTATTACAGAACAATTGAAAGGCACACAGGAGATGAAGACCCTATAGACATAATTGAAGACTGTGCAAATCAACAAGCAAGCAAGGCAAGCCCAATCAAAACCTCTCAAGGAGAAAGAAACACAAATAATTTTTGAACTAGAGGAGGAGAAGACAAGGATGGATTAGGTTCATGCTGAGAGCACAAAGTCTCTGAAGGAACACATTACAACACAAAGGGTAGAGGAGCTCACAGAAAAAGCTATGCAAGTGAAATCCAAATGGAGGGAATTAGAAGGAAAGATTCTTGACTTGGAGAAGGCCATGCAGGGAGAAAACACTTCCTAAGTGGCTCGGGACGAGCCACATGTCAGTGTTGGGGGCTTGTTGGCACATGATTACTTTGGGAGAAAGATCTATTTTGGGCGCAGGTCTAATTTTGGAAGAGAATGTCTATTTTTGGAAGTGCGTGCACCTTAGGAGGCAGGAAAGCAACATGTAGAAAAGAAATGTGGTGCACATGCATACATGCCTAACTATGCTAGGGTTAGCATTTTTGACAAATATTGTAATGACTATAAGCTAGTAGGATAGTATAAATAAAGACCTAGGGGGTCTAGGAAACAAATTGGTTGTTGGTTATTGTTGAATGTTGTTATGGTTGTTCGGAAGCTATTGATTGTAGTAATATTTGTTATGGCTCTTGTGGTAGAGTCAAATAAGCTATATTTTTAGGGTTAGGTCACAAGATGAGGATCCTGGTGTGATCTATTCATCCTCCCAGAGGGTACTTACCCTCATTTTGATTGTAATCCTGGATATGTAATGTGCGTAGCTTAAATTTTGCAGCAAACTAAATAAAAGAGAAGAGAAGCCAAATATTTGTGGACATAGCCCCAGGAGGGGGTGAACCATGGTAAAACATTGTGTTCTATGTGATTTTCAATGAATTCTTTTACTATTCTGTTAATCATTAGCTCAAGAATGAATGGTGAAAACTAGTTATAACAACATGCATGCCTAGGTTTAAAGATGAATGAATCATAGAAGTAGATGAGTTATTAATGATGATGATGTATGAGGAAAAGAAAGTAAAGACAATCCCCACTCATTCCTAGACTGAAAACACCTGAGTATTGTAGTCCCCCATAAAGCTATCTCGGGTGAGACTGTGTTGTGCACTCTATGCGCATCGTTTCCTTCTGGTTTACCATAAGGGCTGATAGTTTTGAGGGTTTTGTTGGAAACCTATTTGACATCAAAACCTAGGTCATTCTAGGTTGACCAACAAATTATTTTCATTATTATCCACCCATGTTTCTGTCACAATACCTTAGGTTTGACCCCATCAGGTTGCGACATTATCCATGCCATTTTTGGAAGTCGTAACTTGCAGGGTAGTGCCTACCCTTTATGGGAACCCCAATCACCCATATTGTTGTTTGGTTCCCATGTTGTGATTTCCCATAGGCATGGGATCCCTCCTATAAACCCTCCATGACTTTAGGTTGAGCTTCATTCTTCTCTCTTCATCTATATTATGGCATTATCCTGAGGGGTTCTTTACTTTTATGTTACTTTATAGTCGCCTATGCATTTGATTCTCATGTCATGTTTCATATTGTTGCACTATTGTTTTCCTTACTCCCACTTAACATTATTTTCATAACACTTGACCACTCACCAATTGCATTATTTGGGCACTATTTTGTGACCTTCTACCCCTAGAGAGAACCACTACTAATAGTGGACCTCACTTTCTAGTACCAATTTCCATTCATTTTTCTTAGGTTGGTTCCATGTTCTTGGAATGTAGAAGCATGTCGTTAAGCCACTCGTTCTCTCCAGGAAATATAACTTTTACCCATTTTTCATGCTCGTTAAACCATGAAAATGGAACCTAACGAGAAAAATTTTAACTCTTTTTTGTGCTCATTAAACCATGAAAAAGACACATAGCGAGCTCACTTTTAACTTTTTTCGTTCTCGTTAAACCATGAAAAATATACCTATATGATATCACTTTTAATTCTTTTTCGTGCTTGTTAAACTATGAAAAATACATCTTCTGAGTAAAAGTTTACCTCTTTTTGGACTCGTAAAAAGACAAAAAAAGGACACCTATCGAGTATATTTTTAACCCTTTTTCAAGATCATAAAAATTAAACAAAAAAGACACTATCAGACACACTTTAACCTCTCTTTTGCGCTCATTAAAACATGAAGGATACACACAAAACCCCCCAAAAAAGAGTGGGTATTTGTTTACCATTGATATATGTTTATGAAATGGCAGCGTTAGTCATCTCACCCTTGAACATGGCACCTATTTGATTCATTATATTACAATTGGGTTATATATTTCCTAGGATTTGTACCATCAATATGAATCACATTTATTTCTCTGGTTGGTTACTCTTCTGGTCATTATGGAGAGTGCTTCAATGCATCATTCATTATTGCACTATACTAGTGGTGCTCTTAAGTCATACTACGAAGTCATCATTATGTCGTTGTATATGTTCAAGGGAATTTTAACCCTGCATCATCCATCTGTTGTTTTGTTGACCATCCATGTCAGCCATCCCTATGTCAGTTGTACTCGGTGATTCTATCTCTTCACATAATCTCTCGATGAATGTTTCATGTTGATTGATGAGGGGTACATTAAATCCCTCCTTCAAAGAATCTCTTCCTATTGACTTCACCACATTCTCTAGGAGAGGGATATAGAAACTAGATAGTACTTTATAGCTTGAAGTCCTCAATGGTACATTTCCTCATGGTTGAAAGTGGTTTTACATCATTGGCTCTTGATCGATCGATTCTACGAGTGTTCAAATTCATATTATATTTTCACACTTGTTAGATTGTACTAGGTACCTTAGGGTCCATTTTCATTATCGATGGATTACCTCATGTCTTTTAATGATATATCTCAATGATCAGTAATCAAAAGGTTTCTGCCATGGGCGGCATCAGTTCATTTATTTGCATGATGTAGAATTGTACCATATGGGTTTGGGATGAAGACCTTGGGTTTGGGGAAACATCATTCCTTCATAGGACCCCTTCCAAGTTGCGATGGAGTATATCACTACTATATGAGTACTTTGAATACTATGGGGGCACTATCATTGGTGCTCAATGTCTTCGTGATGTATAGTGTGACATAGATCCACAATGTATTTTCTCATGGCTATGATCTTTTTGATGGCATGGATCCACCATGTACTTTTTGTGGCATGGATCTACAATGTACTGTGTTGGTGGCCATGCTTTATTTATTTCTCTTCCAATCATGGGTATTCATACCTCGAGGATGATCTATATATTCTTGGTTGATGATTTATTGAAGGTACTCACTAGTTCCTTAATCTATGATCCCCTTCCTTATGCCACTCATTTCCATGAAATTTCATAATTTATTCCGACCATTAGTTCCTCTTCTGAACTCATACATTAGAGGGAATTTTTTATGCTTGTATTTACCACCATAGGTTTTTCAAACATGTTATTATATGTAATTAGAATTACATAATTGAGCAAAATTCTCATAATTATTTCACAAGGAAATCATTATTTTGTCACAATTTCATAATTATGAAATAAGAATTATTTCATAATTGAAAAGAAAGTTGGAAAAAACTCATAATTGAGGATGGAACTTGAGAAAAAGTTCATAATAGGTTGGAAAAATCTCATAATTGAGCATGGAACTTATGCATGACTTGTAATTTCTTAGTTCACATGCCTTCAAGCCTCTCTATGACTTGTAATTTCTTAGTTCACATGGCGTCAAGGATATCCAAGACTTGTATCCACCTAATTCACATTTCATGAATCCTATCTCCAATCTCTTCTAAATTCCTATAAGAAGAGGCCAAATCAAGGAGACGGGGAGCTAGAGTTTGAAAGTGGTTACTCTGGTGAAATAGAGAGGGAAGTTCAAGTGGCCAAGGAGGAGCATCAGGAACCTGAAACTAGGATCATATATTTTATGACTCAAGGTATGGTTATGCGATTAATGTATTTCTCTCATTCAGTAATATATAAATCAATATGGTTTTTCCCTTCTCATGCTTATGTATTCAATGTTTAATATTTTCTTGAGCTATATCTAATCTTTCCTTGAGTAGACTAGGATAGATCTAGTTTGTATTTGGTGTCCTTAATGCTTGAAAAGTTTTGAGAGAGGTTTGTTTTGTCTGTTTGTATGCAAGTAGCATGTTGAAGGAGCTGGAGTGCGATCTCCATGACTACACCAACCGAGGACATGCAAGGAAAAACTTCATTTATAAGGTATGCCTTTCTCTCCAATTCTCGTAGTACAAGCATGTTATTAGATGTTATGAGGCTAGAATTACATAATTAAGTAAAATTCTCATAATTACTTCACAAGGAAATAATTATTTTGTCATAAATTCATAATTATGAAATAAGTATTATTTCAAAATTGTTTAAAAAACTCATAATTGAAAAGAAAGTTCATAATGAGTCGGAAAAATCTCATAATTGAGCATGGAACTTGAGCAAAAAAATTCATGATAGAGAAAAAGTTCATAATAGGTTGGAAAAAGCTCATAATTGAGCATGGAACTTGTGCATGACTTGTAATTTTCTAAGTTCACATTCCTTCAATCCTATATATGAATTGTAATTCCTTAGTTCACATGCCATCAAGCCTTTCCATGACTTGTATCCACCAAATTCACATGTCATGAAATCAAGGATATGGTGAGATAGAGTTTGAGAATGATTATGCTAGTGAAATAGAGAGGGAAGCTCAAGTGTCCAAGGAGGAGCATCGAGAACATAAAACTAGGAGCATCTCTTTAATGACTCAAAGTATGGTTACGTGATTGATATATTGGTCTCATTGATTAATATATAGATAAGTATTGTTTTTCCCTTCTCATGCTTATGTATTCAATGTTTAATATTTGCTTGAGATAGATCTAATATTTCCTTGAGTAGATTAGGATAGATCTAATTTGGATCTAGTGTCCTTAATGATTGAAAAGGTTTGGGAGAGCTTTGTTTTTTCTATTTGTGTGTAAGTAGCAGGTTGAATGGGTTGGAGCAGGATCTTTGAGACTACACCAACTAAGGACACGCATGGAAAACCTTCATTGATAAGGTATTCCTTTCTCTCCAATTCTTGTAGAATAATTAAGGAAAATATAATCGATCTAGGAAAACTGTAGTTATCTATACATGTTGTATGTCTTGGATCAAGGGTAGATCCAAGGGAGGTCTTGCTTATTCATAGGTGATATTTATCCATAAAACATACCCAATTCTAGCTTCCATGTACATATCATAGTATTAACTTACATATTACATACCCAAGTCTTGATTTCATGTACATATTATGGACCCAAGTCCACCATTGTGTTCTCCTTAAGGTTTTTTGTTGGGATCCTCCCTAGGGGTATAATGGGGGGAAGAAGGGCCCATAGTGATGTCAGTGGAGGCCATTCAATGTAAGGTGGACTAGGTCCACTATATTATTAAATAAGTTCCACTATGGTAGTTATAATTGTTGAATATATGTATTGAATGCCATCATTAGTAAATAAGTCATATGTAGTACTGTGAAATAAATAAATGTGAGAAGGCTTACTGGAAGGTTCCAACTACTAGAATGTTCCTTATCTAGAATGTTCTTAGTTGATAGCTAGTACTACATAAAGAAGTGTAGGTTGTGTAATGGAGTATGGTGGAAGATTCTTGTAATTGAATCTTAGATCATTAAGAGCTTTCCCCCTCGAAGAGGAAAATGAATAAGAGTGGGCTCCTTCCATAAGAGGATCAAGTGTAATGTATCTCCTTACCTTAAAAGTTTGATATTAATAAAGTGTGGAGTATTCTTATTTTAATCTTGGATATATTGTATGATATTTTATATTTTGATTTGAGGCACTTAACAAGTGGTATGAAATCTTCTTCTTGGGCATCAAGTGGGAGAATTCTTGGGAAAAAAAAGGGACATATTTTTTTTTTTCATTTTGCAAGTTTTCAAAGGAATAAAAAAAAAGAGGGTCACGACACTTCAATAAATTTATGTAGCATTTGGATTTAGAATTTTCCAAAACCAGTTATCGATTTGAGTTCCTCTTATAAAAACAATTGATTTTAAAAAGGAAAATTTGTCTCAATCGGAGTTTGAGAGGTCAAGATATCGTTGATTTAAAATTAGCAAATTTTAGAGTTTTCTTGTGACAGGTGCGTAACTTTTGATAGGGTGCTAAAATTTCCATTAGACCAACACCATTGGATATAATATTTTCAAAGGTTTGATTTGGTATATTATATGTTGTGCTTCTAATCAATATCTTCTATGTTATTACCATTGAAATTCGTATGTTCTCAAACCCTAATGGATATGATAAATGACAATATGATAATTTTGATGAAAGAAACCTTTTAGTATTACTATATTACCATGTGTCGTTGGATCAATGGACAATATCACCAAGAAAGATATGTCTAGTATGATTTAAAGGATGCATGTTGTTTTTCCTAAGGTCTGCACTTGACTGCTAAAGGGAAGAGATAGGCCACCTCAATTGTTGGAATGATTGGTGTTTCATAGGTTTGATTGATTTTTTTAATAGTCAGTTGATGAATGAGCTCTCAAGGACAAGGATCTAGTTGGATTGTTCAACAAAATAAACTACAAGGTTTTCCTTAGTTAGTGGCATGTTGTTAGGGTCCTAACCTACACATAGGTAGAACAATATATTCAGATGTAATAAAGGTCAATATTAATAAGGCCTTGCAATAAAATAGAATAAGTCGAATGTAAGAATACCTAATAGAAGTTTTCACTTCTAGAAGGATATTCCTCTAGATGCTTCTTTTGATAGACATATTTAGTATAAATATGAGTTGAGGGTATGTGAACCCTAGCTTGGATATTATTGTAATAGAGATTTTCTCAATCGGAGGTTGCCCCCTCAAAGAGGCCTGTGAACATTGCTTTCAGAATCAAAGTGTTATTTATGTTGTTATTCTTATATCATTTCAGTGCTATTGTGGTGATTGTTCTAGATATATTGTTGTTATTCTTCCATTTCTAGCATTTTATTTTTGTTCCGCATACTTTTTATATCTGGTATATTACAAGTGGTATCAGATCACTTTCCTTGATAAAAGGTGTGGGTTAATTTTTTTTTTCCAGGGTAGAGACGTATTCCGGCGTCTTTAAGCCACAAAGATATGTCGTTACGTGCATAAACCCGCGGTTGAGGGATTCATACACGTAGGAAATATGAGTGGTACTTAAGCGCACATCTATTGGCCACCCTTGTAACCCATGTTGGTACCCCTTCGAGTGGTAGCACATCAGACAACACCTATGTATGGATCGACCTAGATTACCTAAAGCCCTCTTTAGATAAACTGATCGATCGCCTGACTGCTATAGTGCCACCAAAAAAAACACTCGGGAAGGTACTCTCTAGTACCTAGATAGTTGGGTAGTACGGGTAAGGGTACGGTCTATCCTCCTTAGTTAGTGCCCTGAGATATTGGGCTGAGTACTACTATTGGACCCCACACGTATATTAGAGAGATATAGCGCAGGGAAAACCCTTGAATACCTAACCCTTGGGGACATAAAAATAAACAAATTAAAACAAACAAGATCTATTACCGCACAACGGTGTTCGAGTTGCCAAATCACTACACATTTATTATTGGTTAAGAATTTGGGCATTTCATCACTATAGTATTCTTTAGACCAGAGTCTGGAAAAATTTTCACCTTTATTTGAGACCTATTCCATTGGATTCATCTCTTCGCCCTTATTACATTCAACATATCATTTTTCGAAAAAAAAATTGACCCCACCTGCCCCTTTTCGGTTCCCTCATCCTCATGGCCCATACCCGTAGCCAAGACTTGGAAGCTCTCTTCAATACCTTGCAATATAGTCTCTTCGAGACCCAAAAAGAAGTGAAACAACTCAATGCCAATGTTTCCTCCACCAATACAACCATGCAGTCCTCAATGGAGGAAATCAAACAAGACCAGACCACCCAGCTTGAATCTGTCTTGTCGTCACTCTGCACCAAGCTTCATATCCCTACAGATAACCCTTCCTCTGACTCACCTCCACATACTGAAGGTGAACATTCCTCTCATTCCCATAACTTTCAACACCATCACTTTCAACATGACCTATGCCTCCTGCGAGTGGATGTGACCAAATTTGATGGCTCAGACCCCACTGGTTGGGAAACCCAAATGGAACATTATTTATCTTTATATGGCATTACAGATGACTTGGCCAAACTCCAGTATGGTGTTCTCCATCTAGATCAAGAATGTTGGCAATGGTGGAAATTGTGGCAATGGAGAAAAACTTCATCTCAAGGGTATATTGTTTGGAAACACTTTGTGGTAGATCTTTATGAATGCTTTGACACTGAAACCAACCATTTGGGCCATTTGAAAAAGTTGAAAAAATCAGCAATAGTGGAAGACTTTATAGCTTCCTTTGAGTGCCTGACTTTTCGGACAGAGGGGATGTCTGATTCCTTTTTCCGAGAGTGTTTTATCAGTGGCATCAAGGATGCGATTTGGGCCCATGTCCTCATGGCTCGACCTCAGAGTTGGGTGGAGGATACTAAAAGAGATAAAGAAGAACAATAGGTTGTATCTTTCCAAAACCGAAAACCCTCCTTTATACCTCGCCCTAAACCACTAAATCCCACCACTCCCTCTGCCCCACTAAAGATCCAAAAATTGACCAGGGCTGAAATGGCTGAACGCCAACTCAAAGGCCTTTGTTATAATTGTGATGAAAAATATTTCCCAGACCACAAGTGTAAGGAACAAAATATTTTGATGGCCATCTCCGAGGATATTTCGGAAGAGGATGTTGAAACTCCCCTTGTTCTGAGTCACCTAAAACCACTGACATAAACCCTCCCGAAGTAGAACTGGTCATCTCCCTGAATGCTCTCACTGGCTTCTCCGCTCCCAAAACCCTCAAGCTAATCAATTACATCAAGCATCAAAAGGTCATCATTATGGTTGATAGTGGAAGCACCCATAATTTTATTCATCGCCGCATTGCCCAAGAAACTCATTGCTACATCCATGCCGTCAATAATTTCCAAATCATGATTGCCAATGGTGGCTCCATGAAATGTGGAGGGTGTTGTGAAAATGTGCGTCTCCAAATTGGTGACTACCACCTGAAATCTCATATGTTTGCTATCAACATGGGTGGTTGTGACATTGTGTTGGGTGCAGACTGGCTAAGGAATTTAGGTCCCATTCTCATGGATTTTAAGGAAATAACCATGCAATTCGACCAGGAGGGCCACCAATATAAGTTCCAACGCATCACCGTCGGTTCACCTGATATCATTAGTTCCCATCGCTTGGAAAATATGCTAAAAAAAGGTCATTCTAGTGTTATTTCCCAACTCCATGCCATACAAGCAATAGAGACACCCTCGGTGCCGTAAGACCTCCAAGCCATCCTTTCTAAACATCAAGTGGTATTTTCAACTCCCCAAGTACTCCCTCCTTCCCATGGTGTTCATGATCATTCCATTCCCCTTGTA
>ML792196.1:594121-626279 GCA_009831015.1 Picea engelmannii
AACTCCATGCCATACAAGCAATAGAGACACCCTCGGTGCCGTAAGACCTCCAAGCCATCCTTTCTAAACATCAAGTGGTATTTTCAACTCCCCAAGTACTCCCTCCTTCCCATGGTGTTCATGATCATTCCATTCCCCTTGTACTCAGAAGCCTTCCTCCCAATATCCATCCATATCGTCACCCTTTTTCCCAAAAAAATGAGATTAAGAAAATGGTCTAGGAACTCCTTAATGAAGGTGTTATCCGCCCTAGTACGATCCCCTACTCTTCTCCCGTGGTCATGGTCTTGAAGAAAGAAGGTTCTTGGTGAATGTGTCTTGACTTCCATGCCCTCAACAAACTTACCATTAAAGACAAATTTCCCATTCCTGTCATTGATGACCTCTTGGGTGAATTGAGTGGCGCCCAATTCTTTAATAAACTTGATCTTCATTTGGGATACCACCAGATACGTATGAAAGAGGCATACATTCCCAAGACTGCCTTTAGAACTCATGAGGGCCACTATGAATTTTTGGTCATGCCCTTTGACTTGTGTAATGCCCCCTCCACCTTCCAAAGCCTCATGAATCATGTCTTCCAGCCTTTTCTTTGCCATTTTGTCTTAGTTTACTTTGATGATATCCTCATCTATAGAAAAAAATGGACAGACCATATTTCTTATGTGGATTGAGTTCTCCATCTACTCTCTTAGCACCAAATTTTCTTAAAACAGTCTAAATGTGCTTTTGGCGCCTCAGAGGTAGAATACTTGGGTCATCTGGTTGACAAGGATGGCATCAGGGTGGATCCTAAAATGATTGAAGCTATGTAATACTGGCCTCACCCAAAGACTCTCAAAATCTTGCATGGATTTTTGGGCTTAACATGGTATTATCACAAGTTTGCTAAGAATTATGGAAATATTGTAGCACCTCTCACTGCTCTCCTAAAAAAGAACTCTTTCACTTGGACTCCATCCTATGCTCAATCTTTTAAAACCTTGAAGATGGCCATGTGCACCACTCCAGTCCTGTCCCTTCCTGATTTCACAAAGACCTTTGTCTTGGAATGTGATGCCTCAGGGAAAGGAATTGGTGTTGTCCTTATGCAAGAGGGTCGACCTTTGGCCTTTACCAACAAGAAACTATCTGAAAGAAATCTGGGCAAATCAATCTATGAAAAGGAAATGTTGGCTATTCTGCATGTCATTGATCTATGGCACCCTTATCTATTGGGGCAACATTTCCAAATTAAGACAGACCATCAAAGCCTCAAGTATTTTTTGGAACAACACATTTCCTCCCCAGAGAAACAAACATGGGTGACTAAGCTCTTTGGATATGATTATGAGATCATTTACAACAAAGGCAAAGACAATGTGGTTGCGGATGCACTTTCCCAAAAATATGAAGATGAAGGATCCCTTTTTTTATCTTCCCTTCATTGTACCAGATTGGCTCCAAGCCGTTCGCCAGGAATGGATACAAGATTCCAAAAGTTCATATTTGATCCAACAATTGCAATCCAATGCTCTAGCTTCCCCAGGGTACTCTTGGCTCCATGATGAGCTTCGATACAAAGGTCGTTTGTATTTAAGTAAACAATCAAAGCTTAAATCCATGGTACTTTCTGAGCTTCATCCTAGGCCCACAGCAGGGCACTCTGGGTTCACCAAAACCTATGAGAGGGTCAAACGTTCTTTTTTATGGGATGGTATGAAACATGACATTCATACTTTTGTCGTTGAATGTGATGTGTGTCAACACAATAAGGGAGAAATAGTCAAATCTCCAGGCACACTACAACCGCTCTCGATTCCACCTTCTATTTGGAAGGATATCTCTATGGATTTTATTACCGACTTACCCAAATTGGGAAATAAATCAGTCATCATGGTGGTTGTTGATCACCTTTCCAAGTATGCTCATTTCTACACTCTTCAACACCTGTTTATAGCATCCACGGTGGCTCAAATTTTCATGGATCAGGTCTTCAAGATTCATGGCATGCCACACTCTATTGTTTCTGATCATGACCCAACTTTCACAAGCAATTTTTGGCAAGAACTATTCAAGCTACAAGGCACCCAATTGCATCTCAACACAGCTTATCATCCTCAGACTGATGGTCAAACGAAAGTTGTCAATGAGTGTTTGGAAACATATTTGAGGTGTTTTTCCTCGAAAAAAAAAAGGTAGTGGGCTCAATGGTTATCCCTAGCTAAACGGTGGTACAACACTTCATACCATACAGCTACACGCATGACTCCTTTTGAAGCGACATATGGGCAAAATCCACCTTCAGTTCTCTTGTACTTACCTGGTGTCTCGAAGGTCCAGGCAGTTGACCAAACACTTACATTTCGAGAGGCTATTCTCCATACCCTCAAAGAGAATTTGGTCATGGCACAGAATCGCATGAAACAAAAAGCAGATCAAGGTCTCTCTGAACATCAATTTGTAGAAGGGGATTAGGTGTTTCTTCGACTGCAGCCTTACAAGCAAACTTCCCTCAAGGCCGAGCATTGTTAGAAGCTAGCACCCAAATTTTATGGTCCTTATACCATTCTCAAGTGTGTGGGACAAGTAGACTATCATTTATCTTTGCCCGGTCATTCGAAGCTACATCATGTTTTTCATGTTTCATGCTTAAAGAAGGTGATTGGAACTAAGTACCAAATTCAAACCAACCTTCCCGAGTTAGTCAAAGAAGGATCCATTTGGCTACAACCACAAGTAGTTTTGGACTAGTGTGAATGACACCTACATCAGAGAACCATCAATGAGGTGTTAGTCTAGTGGAAAGTTACAACTCCAACAGATGCCACTTGGGAACCAACTACCATTCTACAACAATTTCCACATCTCAAGCCTTGAGGACAAGGCTATTTTTAAGGGGGAGGACATGTTAGGGTCCTAACCTGCACATAGGTAGAACAATATATTCAGATGTAATAAAGGTAAATATTAATAAGGTCTTGCAATAAAATAGAATAAGTTGAATGAAAGAAGACCTAATAAAATATTCCGCTTCTAGACAGATCTTCCTCTAGATGCTTCTTTTGATAGACATATTTATTATAAATAGGAGTTGAGGGTATGAGAACCCTAGCTTGGATATTATTATAATAGCGCTCTTCTCAACTGGAGGTTTCCCCCTCGAAGAGGCCTATGAACATTTCTTTCAGAATCAAAGTGTTATTTCTATTGTTATTCATATATAATTTTAGTGCTATTGTGGTGATTGTTCTGGTTATATTGTTGTTATTCTACCATTTCTAGCATTTTATTTCTGTTTTGCATACTTTTTATATATGGTATATTACACATGCATTTTGGCAAGAAGATAAAGATATAAGAATAAAACAAAGGAAATACTAACAAAGATCTAGGTGGATATCGGTGGCCACCCACCTTTTCCAACTGGCTCAAAACAGTTGGTTGGAAATTTACCATTTTTAGCAATTTTTTCATTTCTTAAACTTCCAGGGCCATTTTGACGGCCTAAACGACGTTTTTCTCATGATCATGCACCACAGTGACTACCAATGGATCTGATTGTGCCCCAAAAATGAATCTCCTCATCGATACCTTTCCAATGAGATATCTTTCTCCCAAAACAGAGATCGTATGCCAAAGTTACGCCCCCAAGAAGTTGATACACCAAACTACCCAAAATGGGGTCCACAAAACTGTTGGCTTTTCATCTTTTGGGGTTAGGGTTTTGTATTTTATTTATGTTAAAAATGACTTTGGATCCACATTGTAATGATGATATTCTTGCAAATGAGCATAGCCATCACATCTCTTCTCAGGGATAGGCTACCACCATTCTAGCGAATCTTTCACTCTGAATTTCTATAGTTTTGTACATTTCGCTCATTAATAGAAATTGTGTATTATTGTATATTTGTGCCTCTTGTTATATATATATGATATATCTCTATTATATTATTTATATCTCTGTACATTTATTTATTATATCTCCGCTCTCATTTCATGCCAAAAATAATTTGGGTCAGCGGTATCAGCGCAGGCTTCTCTTGATCTTTTTTCAGTGCATGTCCCCAACAACGTATGAGTATAGAAAATTGGGTCTTGAGCTTGTCTCTCTTGAGGAAAATAGCTCTCACACGCCCAAGAAACCCTCCATGATGGAAGAAAAGAAAAATGATGGAGCATAATATTCTATTAATCTATTGCTTGAGCAATCTCTCATGTGACAGAGGGACATAATGATGGAGAATTTTTCCCACATCCTTCAATGCCTTTCGGTAATAGCAGGCACATATTCATCAATATGACACTTTGGAACCACCTCTCCTTTCAAGGTAAAAGTTAATTTTGATATTCCCATATTTGAAGGTCAGATAGATGTGGATGCCTTAGAAAAATGGTTAAATCTGTTAGAAGGTTACTTCTCTTTTCATAATTTTTCCGACAAGGAAAATATCACCTTCACACTCCTTAAGGCTCTCCCCCATGTCCAACATTGGTGAGAAACTTACTGGGAGAAAATTTCCACATAGGAGTCTAGAATATATGGGGTCGATCCCACTTGGGATTTTTGTGTGGATGCGGTCAAGGAACAATATTACCATGTTGGTAACTATGACGACCAGTACATGAGATGGACCACACTATGGAAAGAGAGGAGCCAAAAAGTGCCAGAGTTCACAAATACTTTCCATACCTTCCACACCAAGATGGGTATCAAAGACTCTGAGTGACATGTGGTTCTGAAATACCGCGGGGCTCTACATAGGTACATCCAAACCGAAATGGATTTTTTGGACATCTCATGACTGGGAGTTTCTTATCGATATGTTGTCAAAATCGAGCAAAAATTTAGGCACCAGAACAAATGGGAGTTTAGGTCTACAAATCCGCAATAAACAAAGTATGGTAAATATGGCCCTAACAACCATCCTCTAGAAAACTAGTCCAAGCCACAGGAAAAGAAGGGTAATGGAAAGATGAAGAAGGACACTAGAAAGTGGTGCGATTTCCACAAAATACCTTGGAACAAAACTGATGAATTTCACTCAAAAAAATCATTGGTGGTTGATATCAAAGAAAAGGAGTCGAACCCTGATTCATAATCTAATTCAGAAAATAATGGGAGAAGACAGACCATCGATGCAAACCCCACTACTAATGTTGCGACTGCAACATTTCAACCAGAAGAACCAATAGATCCTAAAGAGGGGGATCGCCTCTTCCATTTGCAGATGTGGGTGAAGGGGACCCTGCTATATTTTATTTTTGATAGAAGAAGCTAGAAGAACCTCATCTTAGTAGAGGTTGTCAAACAGTCGGGATTGTTGAAAACACCACACCCACAGCCATACAACATTGGGTGGATTTTCCAGGGACAAGATATTTGTGTCAGATAATAGTGTTGATTGCCATACAACATCCATCCCTTCAAGGATGAGGTATTATGTGATGTTTCCCTACTGGATGTATGTGATGTTCTTTCGGGCCAACAATATGTGTGGATATGTCATGCTATTTATGAGTCTCGACCCCATAGTGTCATTGTTACTCTGGGGGTCATCTCTACACAATACCAGAGGTAGTTCCGAATACTGTCCCACAAAAACAATGCTTCAAGGTAATCTCTCATACTGCAAAATTCAACCTCTTGACAATCTGTTCAAAAGGTGAACATAAAGACACTACAACCACTGCATCCTTGGCCCAAGACATTTCTATCCAATAAAAGTAGATTTCAAAAGAGAAAGAAGCTATTGTTTCTTCACCTACAAGGGTGCCTACACACTACCCATTCAAGCCAAGATACAACAAGTTGGTTGACTAGATTCAACCCCACCGACAATAGGTGCGTGCCAACCTTCAACAAGATAAGTTGTGCAACTTCTCCAACAAGGAAAACAACTCACCAAGATTCATATTCAGCAAATGCTTTCCCCTCTCCCTCGGGAACTCAACGTAGTGGATACCATTACTTCCTAAGGAGGGAGGAATGATCTAGGTTGATATCGGTGACCACCCACCTATTCCAACTGGCTCAAAATAGTTTGTTGGCAATTTACTATTTTTAGCATTCTTTTGGGTCCTAAACTTCTGGGGCCATTTTGAGGGCCTAAACAAGATTTTTTCATGATCAGTCACCTCTACAATCGCTAGTGGATTTTATCGATCCCCCAAAATGAAGCTACTCATCGATATCTTTCCAGTGATATATCGTGCACCCCAAACATAGATCGTATGCCAAAGTTACACCCCCAGAAAGTTTATACACCAAACTAACCAAGACGGGGTCCACAAAACTGTTGAATTTTCATCTTCTGGGGTTAGGGTTTTTGATTTTATTTATGTTAAAAATGTCTTGTGAGCCTCATTGTAATGATTATATTCTTGCGAATGAGTGTAGTCGTCACATCTCTTCTCAGAGATAAGTTGCCACCATTCTAGCAAGTCTTTCTCTATGTATTTCTATAGTTTGTACATTTCGCTCATTAATAGAAATTGTGTATTAATGTATATCTATGCCTCTTGTTATATATATATGATATATCTATGTTATATTATTGATTCTATGTACATTTATTTATTATATCTCCACCCTCATTTCATGCCAAAAATAATCCGGATCAATCAAACATACAATTTTTCACTTGTTGTATGAAACTTCAGACTTGAAATAATATTTCAGATCCAAAACATATACCTAAACACAAATTCTCCAAACAAGTTGTATGGAAATAAACAATTTACTTAAAAATAGTTGAAATTAGGTTGTTTGACAATAAATAGTTCATTGAGACAATAGATAAAAGGAAAAGAAACAATGCTTTGCATACATTTCACTTGCATTCAAATAAGATAATAAGACAAACAAGATTTGAGAAGAAATAGTCTGTCACCATATATTATATTCACCAGATGGGAAAATTAGCAGTTTTACACTTCAAAGATCAGTCAAAATCTTGATGCTTGATATCCAAAAGGATGAACCCCCTTATATTCATATATTCATCTATTTATCCCCATCAAGAGAGGGTTCGAATACTTCCATCATATCTAAATGCCAGAGTTCCATTTTACACTACATTTAGATCCTATAGATATAACTCCACTTATTCAGTCCTAGTTACAAATTGTGAACACTTGTTTATACTAAGTGAAGTTTATTTCAAGTGGTATTTCATAGGGATAAATCCCCATCACTTCGACCTTAATCGAAAACATTGTTCTTATCAAAAGAAGAAATTCATTACAAGTCACAATAATATCTCTAACTTAACCAAAAATATTCTATCAGTGTAATTGGAGCTATTGTTGATGACTAAAGTGAAAGAGTTTCATAGTAAGAGTCTTCATAAATTATAACTGGCTATTGAATTTGCATTGATTCCCATGCATGCCAATAACTAGAGACCAACCTTAAACATTGGTAGACCAAGATGGCACAGGCTTCAAATTCTCTTTCTTTTTGACAACAATAGACATCATATAATCTCCTTCATGAACATGCAGGTTTTTTGGTGTTTCTTCTGCAACTTTTGATAATTGTTCTATAGCTTGGTATGTTGTATCTCAAAAACCTATTTTTTTTGTTGCATATATTGGATTTGTTGGCTCATGTTATCATTCTTTTGTTTGAGAGCTTGCACCGGTTGATTGTTTCCATCCATGTCCCTATCAGCTTCAATTTCAGGCTTGATTTTTTCCTTTACATTGCTCCCATTTTTTAGTCCATCCTCTTCCTCAGCAACAAGCCTAATGAGATCAATGGAGAGCTTGGATTTCCTTAGTATCATCTCATACCTGGGCCTTTTCTCAGGTTTGTCATTAGTGGTGTCTTTCACAGGTTTATGCACCATCAAAATCTCCCCTTTATCTCTGGTTTTATATCCTCTAAAACCTGCTTTGTTTCTAGACTTATGTATTCACAAACCTACTCAGGGTTCGGACTAGTGTACACCAAATATTTCTCTGGTTGTGGATCAACAGAGTATTCTATTTACAAAACAATAGGTTTGAAACCTGAGGTCTCCTCTTGGATGCGTTTATGCATGGTCTTGTGCCCTGTCATCCCCTTCAAGGTGTGTATGGCCATCTCCTCCATGTTGGCGAATTCATAAAGGTCTTCATCAGTATCTTGATCTTCAATCACTATGGGATTTTTCTCTTTAAGAGATGGATCAAACATGGTTTTGAATTTCAACCTCAAATGGTTGGTTAGACTGGTCTTTTGATTCGGTTTGCTAGCATTTCTTGGACCTGGCTCCCCTTCCTCTTTTTTCTTTGTTTTGTCATAGGGGGCTCCTCAATTTTGGTATCTATCGACACAAATTCAGCTACAACAATATTAAGATCGGCCTGCTTATTCCTCCTCTGTCTACTTGTTTTCAATTTGGGAGTTTTGTCTACCTACATAGCAGTGGGTATAGGTTTATCCTCAAGATGTTTAGGATACAATTGGATTGTTGGGATGGACTATTTTTCTCCCTTTCTGACATAAGTTTTGACATAGACCTTACCACTTTCTCTTTCCCTTTGTTTCAATGTAGAGGATCATAATTGCATTCGAGGAATTTCCTCCTTTTGTGGAGTAATGGATCTCAATTTATCTAATCGGGTCCTCCCTTTTTTAGGTAAGGTCTTCTCTTTGGCTCATTGGGTAGATTTGGATGAATTCCTAGTTTTAGGAGAAACCATGGCTACCTGGGAAATCTTGACCTATTGTTCTTATGGTTTCTAATTAATTTCATGTTCTTCATGTAACCCTAAAGACACTATAAAATATTTACAAGACATATCCAATTTTTTGAGAGCAAAAAGAACGAATATTTTAATAAACCCCTGATGGTAGAGGCTTCTGTGAGAAGCTTCTGGGTAATTATGGATTCTCTTGGACATCTTGGTTAGGATTTTAGGCAGGTAGAAGGGGAGGTTCATTTCTTTGTCACCATTTAAGTGCATGAGGAATCTAATGTGATAATAGTGCACAATTGAAAACCTACCTTCTCCTGTGATATATATTTGAATTGCAGACTAGATGCCCCTCCATTATTCTTTCAACCAAAGGATTGGGATTCCTTGGCTCCAATCAGGGTTATGATGTTCAGTAACGTGAAACTGATTGCACACTTCAACCTCTAATTTCACCTTTTTAAGCCACCTCTCACGATTGATTAGGAGAGCACATGCTCCAGCAATGAAGTGCTCTATTATGTGGATGATTATGTCCCCATTCCTAGTATAGAATCCATCAAATTTTTGTGTGAAGGTTAGGTAAATTCTTGTGTGATGTCCATTGAAGGCACATATGAATTCAAACCAGTCTCCCTTGATAAAAATATCCCTGATTTCTGGTATGGCCTCGAACAATTCAATCCCTATTGGCTCTTCCCTATTTAACTTTCAGAATTCTCAGGGTGATACCATTTTGATTTAGTTGTCTTTGTTGACAGTGGTGGTCAAGGGTATGCCTTATTTTGGGTTTAATCACAACCTATAATGATAGTTGTAGAAGGCACAAACACATGCGATCTAGCAAAACAACTACAATGATAACTGCGTAAAACTTGAAATTATAAATGCATAAGGCACAAATGTGCACTACATTGAGGGTACAAGGAACATATGAGTGTGATCTAGGTGCCAATGCGTTTTTATTCAAACTTTGAAATATTTTTTTAAAACTCATAAAATAAAAAAATAAACTCTTGTGGTCCAATAATGATATAAACATGGTGATAAGACTTATTCAATTCAAATCCAGACTTGACTTGACCTCCTAAAGAGAAAAAAACTAATCAAAAAGCAAATAAGGGATGACAAAACAAAATTTAAATGACTTAACACACCATGAAGAAAACCTAACTAGAAGCTAGGGTTGACAAATGAATGGGCAGATTTGATGAATAGAAGGAAGAGGTGCAGGCATAGGATCTAACATCGGCTCCAACTAGGGATAGCACTTCCCTGTGAGGTGATAAGAACAACAAACATGTGTGCCTTAATTCCTTATTTTTGTCACCTTTCCACCAGTTACTTTACTCCCTTTTTACTAGCCTTGACATCTTCCTTATTCAACTGAAAACCAAACCTGCAACTATACCCCAATGCCTTTATTGGGATATGATATATTTTATTCAAACTAAACTATTAAATCATACTGAAAATCAAAGACTATGTATAGAATGAACCACCTCTAGTTCATCAGGTAAAGTAATGCTTCAGGAAGCACTCATTGACTAGGATTCCAAATATCTTAGTGTCATCCATATTTTGCAATATAAAGGTATTTTTATTCATAACTTTGGCTACCTTCAAGGGACCAAACCAAAGGTTATCGATCTTACCATGCTTTCTTTTGTCTTTCCTCCTGGCATCCCATCTCAGAACGAGGTCACCTGCTTGAAAAGTATCATTTTTGGTTCTTCTGTCAAAGGCTACCTTGACCTTGCTCTGGTAAGCATTAGTTTTATCGTTTAATATTTATCTTCTTTTCTGCACTTCAATAATCTAAAAAATCCTCCTCTGGATGTCATTAGGATCCTCTACTTCCTCCTGTAAAAATTTCAACACTGGTAGACCAAGTTGGGTTGAAAAAACAACATCCACCCCATAGACTAGATGAAATGGAGATGTACCCAGTGACTTCTTGGTGTTGATCCTGTCAGACCATAAGGCATGCTTCAGTTTGGAATCCCATGATTTTTAATTTTCAACCAGTAGTTTTTTTATGATCTTGATGAGGGTTTTATTTCATGACTCTTCCAACTCATTCCCCTATGGGTAATATGGTGTATAATGTGTCAGGATGATGTTGTAATTCCCACATAAATCAATCATGGCCTTGGAATTGAATGCCTGAGCATTTTCTGTTACTATTTTCCTGGGGCATCTAAACTTGGCAAAGATGTTTTTCTCCAAAACATTGATGATCACCTTGTCAATAGCATTCATGGTAGGAATAGCTTCAATCCAGTTTGTAAATTAATCAATGGAAGTAAGAATCCACCTGAGGTGTCCATTGGAGGTCAGGTTTATCTCACATATGAAATCTAGGTCCCATTGTTGAAATGGGTCATTAGCAGTAATGGGTTTTAGGGGTAGCGAGAGAATTTTTTTCTTTCCAGCAAGTTTCTGAAACTCTTCACAATTTCTGACCATGGAAAACACATCAGAAAATATGGTGGGCCGCGAGTATCCAACCCTTATAACTTTGAGGGTTTTAGCTTTCCAATGTTGGTGAAATCCACAAACTCCTCTATTCATATAAATTATAACCTATTTTGAGACATATTCATCCAGGCACTTCAACAAAATACCAACAGGGTCTTTCCAATATAAATTCTAATTTAAAATGCAGTATTTTACAACGTTTAATTTAAGAGACCTAGTTTTGGATTTTTCCAACTCTGGTGGGAATTCTAGGTGTTGTAAAAAATAAATGATATCTCTATACCAGGGTGAAAGAGAATAATTATCAAGTACCTGCATGGTCTTCTTCTCATCCTGTATCAGTGGAGCATCTGACTGGTTGAATATATGGTGCAATTCCAGCGCTTTGCAATTCGAATTAGATAATAGTTTCACAAGGCCCTATCCCTTGATCAGTTTAGTGGGATTTATGTGTAGATCATATTCCATAAGTTTGACTATCCATTTTCCCGTATTCCCCTCATTGTATGGATGGACAAGGATCTCCTTTACACTGCTGCTAGGGACATAAGTTATTATCCTAGACTTCAAAACATAAACCTTGAACGATTTCAAGGCCTTTACCAAGGCATAAGCATGCTTCTCCAATATGTCATATTTCAATTCAACATCCCTGAGTGTTTTTCTAAAGAAGGAAATGGGTTTTTCATTCCCTTCTTCATTATTTTGCAACAATACAACAACAATAGTATCCTTAGAGGAAAAAGAGAAAATTAAGAATTCTTTGAAATAATCTGGACTAACTAGAACAAGGACTTCAGTTAGAGCATGTTTTATCCTTTGGAAGGATGACCTCGCTTCATGTGTCCATTTGTTGTCATCATCATTTTTTATCATGTTGGTAATAGGCCTAATGATCTCAATAAAGTTTGGTACAAATCACCTTAATAAATTTATTTTTCCTATAAAAGACTATATGGCCTTATTTCTAGGGATGACAATTTTCTGAATATAATCCACTCTTTTCGGGTATATATTTATCCCTCCTGTATATATAATGTGGCCTAGGATCTTGCCTTCTAACATAGAAAAATGGGATTTTTTTGGATTCAAAGAGATTCTACACCTTCTCCATTTTTGAAAGATTTTCTCTAGGTGTTGCAAATGTTCATCATCAGACTTTGAGAAGATGGTGGTGTCATCGGGGTATATCACTAGGAACTTGTTCTTTTCACCCACAAATGCAATGTCCATGACCCTCTGAAAGGAATTGGCCCCTGCATTCATCAAGACAAAGGGAATTTTTTCATACATGAATGTTCCCCATGGGGTAGTGAAGGCAGTTGTTTTTTTGTCTTCTTCAAGTACTGTTATTTGATTGTATCTAGAATATCCATCCAACATGGTAATTTTGTGAGCATCTACTACCATTTTCAAAATGTGGTCCATATTGGGTAATGGATAGTTGTCTTTAAACACACACATTTTCATGTTTTTCCCGACAAGCACCAAGTTGGCCACCAAATATGAATATCTCAAGGGAACAATGATTTTGGCATCAAGGATCTCTTTCAATTATTTTTCAATAATAGACATCAACAAATGACTAAATTGTCTAATTTTCTTCCTAAATGGATTAGATTCCATTTTAAGGGGAATATTATGCTAAATGATTTCAATATCAAAGGTCTTTGGGTCCTCATAAGACCATGCAAAAATTTTAGAATTTTGTTTCATAAGGATGACATACCTATCTCTCTTCTCATCTGGCAATGCTTTGGATATCTTGACAATTTTGGGATCTGCAGTTATCCCAATGTTGCAATCTACAACCTCTTGTTCTTGACTTTTGATGGCAACCTTCCTAGAGACATCATTGCTTTCAAAAAGTCTATCCATTGGGACTAAGCCCCTTGGAATATTATTTGTTTTAAGTTCCACAATGTTGTGACTAGCCACCTTGTTTAGAAAAGGAGGTGCCTACTGATTTTATGTTTCATCATTCTCATTCTCTTGGTCAATGGAGATATTTGAGAATTCCTCAATTATTTACATCAATCTCTTGAGCTCCATATCGTCACTAAAAACATTTCAGTGCTTAACAATGCTTGGTATAATTTTTATGTGCCTAACCTCCACCTCATATTTAACATTTGGACCAATAGGAGACCTGAAGGTACTAGCAGCCAGAGATAGAGAATATTCCCTTTGATTGGCATATCTAGGGAAAACATAAATATTGAAAGCTAGTAATAAATTGTCAACTATGTCCCATACCTCATTTATGTATTGTCTCAACCTCGTCTATTTTTCTTGATAAACATCCTTCACTTGATTAACAACCAGTTCAAAAGGACCGAAGACTTCCAATTTGTCAATGGCCATGTCCTTTGCATCTCTCAACCCCAGGACTAAGGTTTCATACTCTGCTATGTTGTTGGTTGTTTCAAATTCTAATTTGTATGAGAGTGAAACCACCTCATTTAAAGGGGATATGAGGACTATACCAGCACTAGAACCCCCCTTTGAAGATGATCCATCAAAATACATATTCTATATTTCATTTCCTTGGCCTACCTTTGGCTGATTTATGCATTTGCTGACTAATATTTCTGGATTATCATCATTAATATGAAAAATAGATGACCCAATTTCATCCTCTATGACATAAATTGTATGATTACCTAGATTTTGATGATCACTCACAAAGTAATCCAATCTGAATTCCCTATACAATATTCTATGTTCTCCTCAAAAAACAAGGATGGTTGTGTATGTCAGGTCCATCTGTAGAGACCCTCCCACTTTCTTGGCCCAAGACCTCGATACAAGCAAGCCAAACTTGGGAGGTATATAAGATACAATAATATCCATAACCACTCTTTTCATGGGAAACTGATATAAAGAAACAACCAAATCCTTAATTAATCCCAAATATTTAACCTTTTTGGAATCAAAAGAGTAAAGGACATAGTATGGATTGGTAATTTATAGCCCTAGATATTCCATGACAACCTTGGGCATGACATTATGAGAGGCCTCAGAGTCCATAAGGCAATTATGCAATATTTTTTCATGGACATTCATGGATATGTAAAAAGGTGGGGAGGCATCAGACCCATCTTCAATCTGTGGGCCAATAGTGATAGCATGATTTACATATTAAAGAATTATAATGCCAGATGAGATAGCAGGAGTATGTGATGCAGGAGCATCTCCCACATCAAGCGAGCCAGTGCGGAAGTGAAGGACAGCTGGACAAGCGCTAGCACAAATTTTCAATTTCTCTTGGATTTGATGCGTGAACATTAATGTGGAGATTTAATGAAGCACTCTTGTATATTGTAAATGGACCTTGAGCGGATTTCTCTTGTCCTTAGTAGGTAGATGGCATTTAAGTTTGTTAATGTAAAGTAGATAGAATTTAATTCTAGATTAGACGGTTGTAGAGCACAAGAGGGAAACAGGATATAGACACCCTCATTGTGTATTGTAAGATTATTATGAGCATTTGTGTATGAAGAACATAGAAGAGAAGTAGAGAGTTGTGTAATAACACCCATGTACAGATATTTGAATTAATAGAAGAGTTTGGTTCAAATTCATGGTTTGTGTTGTTCTCTGTGTATTGATGTTGATATGCTCATGAATGTTTGCTTCCTATTATACATTTTCTTTTATATGATGTGTATATGATTTCATGTTTGAATTGAAGTCTGAGAGGAAGAGGGAATGATTTTCAATTGTTTCTCTATTTGAGCCAGAGAATTCCTGCAAGGAGTGCAGTCGAATTGTCCATAAGGAGTGCGTTGACAGAGGGTTCAGATAGAGATAGATTTTGTTCTCATTCATCCCAAAAGGTGCAGTTGGGCACATGAGCTATGCAAGGAGTGCGAAGGCCGGGTAAAAGTATCAGGGTTGCGAACCTGAGAGAAGCATCGAGGGACTGCTGCTGCAGGCGTGCGCAGAGTCGAGGGACTTCAACACTTAGACATGGTTGAAGGTTTGCAACAAGGAGTGCGTGCAAGAGTTTTCTTGAAGGACTTGAAGTCGTGGAAAATCTTAGGAAGGATAGGCCATTGAGTTTGTTGAAGGACAGTGTAGGAAAGCTGTGCCTTGAAGGGTGGAAAGAAGTGTTGCAAGTTTGCACACAGGTGGACAAGTTCCGAGGAGGAACACTTAGTCATTTCGCAGACCTCATCAGGAGAAACGGACGGTCGAAATTCCTTGAGGAGAATTGTGATATCCTATGAGCCGTTAGATCTCGAGAAGGTGCAGGGGAGATACTACAGGTATTCCCGAGAGGTTTGAATCTCAGGAGGGGCAGAGCCGTTGATCAGGGCCACGAGGACCGTTGGATCTACACGTATATCGTGTATCGGAGTTTCGTGGATTGAAACTCCAAAACATTGCAACGGGAATCGCGATATTGCGATACGTGATATCCCAACGGTTACAAGAAGAGTGTGGGGCCACAAGAGTCAAAGTGAAGGACAGGTGGCATGAGCTATCGGAGTTTCACATCGAGAAGTGCCGAAAACATTGTATCAGGATTAGTGAAATAGTGAACCCCGAATTCCCGATAGAGGTGACCGGACGCTGAAAGGTCAAATCGCACGTGTGTCGAGTAATCGGCATATTGAGAGTCAGGGGTCGGTAAAACAAAGTGTTCGACATCGCGAGTAGAGAAATCATGATAGGAGAAGTCCCGACGGGTAAGGGAAAGGTCAGCGTTGATTCGTATCGGTGATCGGTGATCCGAGAGTATAGTGTTCGATCATTGACCTCGCGAAATTGTGAAGTCTGATCCTCCGAGTGCAGAGAGGGGATCGCGCGAAGAGTTCTGTGGGTGAAGATTTACTGATAGGGAAATAGAAGAGCCTTAGAGTTCTTCGGGCCGTAGAGAAGAGAAGATCCTGTGAGCAGACGTGCCTGCGGGTGCGGGTGCGTCAGTTTGGTATCAGAGCACAAAAAGATTCTTTTCTTTCTGTAGTAGAGAAGGAAAAAGAGAATTCTCCATGCTGCCGAGGAGAGAAATATAGTCACCCAATATAGAGGATAGGGAAATGACGAGAAGAAGAGGCAGGCAGATGGAAAATCCAGAAATGGAGAGGCAAATGCGTGATCTCCGAGCAAGACTCAAAGACATGGAGACAACGCAAAGATGCACAGCTAGTGCAGGGGATCTCAGTGATTCCGAAAGTGAGATTGAGGCTGAACGAAAAGAGGAAGTTGCAGCCGAAGATGCATCAAATGAATGTTTGATCAGAACTATTGCCAGGATGGGTGCAAGAGCAAAGGTGGACATTCCAGTTTACGAGGGAAACTTGGATGTAGTGGAGCTTCTAGATTGGATTAGAGCTCTGGATACATACTTCGACTACGAAGATGTCGAAGAAGACAAGAAAGTCAAGCATGCTGTCACACGCTTGAAAGGACATGCAACATTGTGGTGGGATGAACTACAAGATGACAGACGCTGCAAGGGAAAGCAGAAGATTAAGAGATGGGATAGGATGATCGCGAAGATGAAGGAGAAATTCATCCCCAGGGATTATCAAATTACTCTGTTTAGGAGGATGCAGAACCTGAGACAGAAGATGATGAGGGTGAAAGAATATACTGAGGAATTCTATAGACTGAACATCAGGGCAGGTCATCGGGAGAGCGATGATGAAAATGTAGTCAGGTATATGAATGGCCTGAGATATGATATCCAGGATGAGATGAGCATGGTAACCATCTGAACGGTGGAAGATGCTTATCAAATGGCTCTGAAAGCAGAAGAGAAGCTGAGCCAAAAATAGAGTCAGAGGGGCCGAGGTAGAAGTCATCCCAGAGGAAAATCAGTTGCCCAAGACAGAACTCAAAAGCCCAGGGAAGACTGGAAGAAACCTCAGACTCGTACAGAGAGAGGCGGGAGTTCACAGCGTGGGCAATATGCTGAACAGAGAGGACAACATAATGAGCAGAGAGGAGATTATGCTGACAACAACACTTTTCCTCATACTAGAGGTAGAGGAAGAGGAAGAGGTGGAGTAATTGCATGCTTCACATGTGGAAAGAATGGGCACAAGTCTTACGAGTGTCCAGAGAAAAAGAAGGACATTGGAGAAGCTCACATCGCCGAGGCATAGAGGCGGGATGTTGAGGCAGAAGACGCTGAAGGCGGAAGATCACTCATGATGCGAAAAGTCCTTTTGACACTCGAGAAGGAGGTGGAGAGTTCAGTCCAAAGGACCAGATTTTTCAGGACTGCTTGCAAGACCAAGGATAGGGTATGAAAGGTCATTGTAGAGAGTGGTAGCATGGATAATCTCATATCTATAGAGATGGTAGAGAAGCTGGAGCTGGAGATGACTGATCATCCAAGCCCATGCAGAGTTTCGTGGCTACAGAAAGGACACCAGGTAACTGTTACTAAACAGTGTTTAGTTGAATTCAAGATAGGAGGATATAATGATAAGATTTTGTGTGATGTCATTCCTATGGATGTTTGTCATCTATTGCTGGGTAGACCATGGCAATATGACATGAATGTGATTCATGATGGGTGAATGAACACATACACCCTGGAGAAGAATGGGAGGACACACATGTTGCTTCCGATAAAGGATAAGGAGGTGAAGCCGGAAGTAAGCAACAAAGTACTTCTCATGAGTGGGAAGGAACTTCTTATAGAGGTGAAGAAGAAGGAGGATCCACAATTCTTTGTGGTCAGAAAACCGAGAATTGTTTTGACTAGCACGAGAGTGGATGATTTACCAGAAGAAGTTTAGGAACTGCTGGAAGAGTTCGTTGACATAATAGTGGACAAATTACCTCGTTCGTTACCACCGATCAGGAGTGTGAGTCATCATATTGATCTTATACCAGGAGCTAGTTTTCCAAACAAAGCCTCGTACAAGTTGACGCTGCAAGAGAATGAAGAGGTTAAAAGGCAAGTCCAGGATTTGTTGGACAAAGGTTTGGTCAGAGAAAGCTTGAGTCCATATGTTGTTCCAACAGTACTCAGTCCGAAGAAAGACAGAGGCTGGAGGATGTGTACTGACTTGAGGGTGATAAATAAGATAACCATCAGGTATAAATTTCCATTGCCAAGGATGGATGATTTGATGGATTGCTTGAGTGGAGCAAAGTACTTTTCAAAGATTGATTTGAAAAGCGGATATCACCAGATTCGCATGAGAGAGGGTGATGAATGGAAAACAACATTCAAAACCAACGAGGGGTTGTATGAATGTCTTGTTATGCCGTTTGTCTTAACAAATGCGCCAAGTACCTTCATGAGGTTGATGAACGAAGTCCTGAGGGAGTTCATCGAGAAATTTTTCATTGTGTATTTGGATGACATACTAGTTTTCAGTAAATCAGTGGTAGAACACTTGAAGCATTTGGCTACAGTGATGCAGAGGTTACAGCAGGAGAGGTTGTTGATAAATATGAAAAATTCCTCATTCATGAAGACATAGATCATTTACTTGGGGTTCGTTATATCTACAAATGAGTTGAGGATGGATCCAGATAAGGTGGAAGTAATCAGGAATTGGCCATCACCGAGAACTACATTTGAGGTGAGAAGTTTTCATGGATTGGCTAGTTTCTACCGAACGTTCATCAGGAATTTCAGTGGAATTAGCGCAACGATGATGGACACAGTGAAGAAGTGGCATAAGTCTTTTCACTGGATGGCTGAGGCTGAAAAGAGTTTCAATCTGTTGAAGAGGAAGATTACAGAACAACCAGTTTTGGTGTTGCCAGATTTCCTGAAGACATTTCAGGTGAAATGTGATGCAAGAAGATTTGCAATCGGGGCAGTCTTAAGTCAGGAAGACAGGCCGATAGTGTGTTTCAGCGAGAAGTTGAATGAAGCGAAATTGAAGTACTCCACATATGATAAGGATTTCTATGCTATCATACAGGCATTAAAGAAATGGAGGCATTACTTGATCCCGAAAGAGTTTGTATTATATAGTGACAATCATGCATTGCAGTTTGTGACTCAATAGGAGAAGTTGAATCAGAAACATGTCAAATGGGTTGAGTATATGCAGAATTTCACATTTGTGATTAAACACATTTCTGGTACTACTAACAAAGTGGCTGATGCTTTGAGCAGGAAGTGTTTGTTGTTGCAGGAGTTCCGAGTCAAAACATTGGGTTTTGATGATCTCAGGGACATGTACGCAGATGATCCAAATTTCAAAGAAGTGTATGAGGCAGTTGAGAATCCAGTTCTTAGAGACAGAAGCCCTTGGACAGACTATATGATCCAGGAGGGATTACTGTTCAGAGGTAATCAACTGTGTATTCCGAAATGCTCCATGAGAGGGAACCTGCTAAAGGAGAAACACAGTGGAGGATTAGCAGGGCACTTTGGCCATGACAAGACATTCGCGAAGCTGAATGAGACATATTTTTGGCCGGGAATGTGAGCGGATGTCAAGATATTTGTAGACAGATGCAAAATTTTCTAGCATTCAAAGGGAAGGAGGCAGAATGCGGGATTCTATCAACCATTTCCCATACCTGAAAGGCCATGGGATGCGATTAGCATGGATTTTGTGTTGGGGTTGCCGAGAACACAAAGAGGAGTTGATTCAATCTTTGTGGTGGTAGATAGATTTTCCAATATGGCACACTTCATTCCATGTCAGAAGACCAGTGACACAACTCACATTGCGAACCTGTTTTTCAAAGAGGTCATTCGACTTCATGGTTTGCCGAAAAGCATAGTTTCAGATCGAGATACCAAATTCATAGGGAATTTTTGGAGGACCTTATGGAAGAAGCTGGGAACTAACCTGTTATTTAGTTCAGCGTATCATCCTCAGACGGATGGATAGAAGGAAGTGGTCAACAGAAGTCTGGGAGACTTGCTGAGAAGCTTGGTGACAAAGCACCACAACTAGTGGGACCATATATTGTCGCAGGCAGAATTTGCGTACAACGACTCAGTGAATCGGAGCACAGGGCACTGTCCATTTCATATTGTCTATGGCATGCAACCGAGAGGAATTTTTGAACTGAGGGATTCAAAACAGACTGCAACTAGGAGCGCTAGTGCAGAGGAATTCGCAGAAGCGATGAAAGAACTTCACAGCCAGGTGAAGGAGCGACTGCTGGATTCAAGCCAGGAATATAAACGCAGAGTAGATCAGCATAGAAGACAACTTCAGTTTGAGGTTGGTGATTTGGTTCTAGCACATTTGAGCAAGGAAAGGTTCCTGAGAGGAACGTATAATAAGATGAAGATGAAGAAAATCGGGCCATGTAAGGTCTTGAAGAAAATTGGGACAAATGCGTATGAGATTGAATTACCCGATGGGATCGAAATATCTCCGATATTCAATGTCTCAGATTTGTACCCATATAGAGCTGGAGATAAGAAGCTAGTGATCCAGTGGGAGAAACAGATGCCAGTTGCAAATAAGCCGCAGATGGAGTGCATACTGGACAAGAGGATTGGTAAGAAGACTAGGAGGAAAGAATATTTTGAGTATCTGGTCAAGTGGAAGAACCATCCAGTTGAAGATGTCAGCTGGGATACTGAAGTGGAGATACAGAGGCATGGACAAATCATGCAGGAACTCATGGAAAAGAGCCCATGAAAATTTTCAAGCGAGGGAGTATGATGTAGGAGCATCTCCCACATCAAGCGAGCCAGCGTGGAAGTGAAGGACAGCTGGACAAGCGCCAGCACAAATTTTGAGTTTCTCTTGGATTTGATGCGTGAACATTAATGTCGAGATTTAATGAAGTGCACTTGTATATTGTAAATGGACCTTGAGCAGATTTCTCTCGTCCTTAGTAGGTAGACGACATTTAAGGTAGTTAATGTAAAGTAGATAGAATTTAATTCTAGATTAGACGGTTGTAGAGCGCAAGAGGGAAACGAGATATAGACACCCTCATTGTGTATTGTAATATTATTATGAGCATTTGTGTATGAAGAACATAGAAGAGAAGCAGAGAGCTGTGTAATAACACCCATGTACAGATATTTGAATTAATAGAAGAGTTTGGTTCAAATTCATGGTTTGTGTTGTTCTCTGTGTATTGATGTTGATATGCTCATGAATGTTTGCTTCATGTTATACATTTTCTTTTATATGCTGTGTATATGATTTCATGTTTGAATTGAATTCTAAGAGGAAGAGGGAATGAGTTTCAATTGTTTCTCTATTTGAGCCAGAGAATTCCTGCAAGGAGTGCAGTCGAATTGTCTGTAAGGAGTGCGTTGACAGAGGGTCCAGATAGAGATAGATTTTGTTCTCATTCATCCCAAAAGGTGCAGTTGGGCACAAGAGCTGTGAAAGGAGTGCAAAGGCCAGGTAAAAGTCTCAGGGTTGCGAACCTAAGAGAAGCATCAAGGAACTGTGGCTGCAGGCGTGCGCAGAGTCGAGGGACTTCAACATTAGACGTGGTTGAAGGTTTTCCACAAGGAGTTCGTGCAAGAGTTTTCCTGAAGGACTTGAAGTTGTGGAAAATATCATGAAGGATAGGCCGTTGAATTTGTTGAAGGACAGTGTAGGGAAGCTGTGCCTTGAAGGGTGGCAAGAAGCATTGCAAGTTTTCACACAGGTGGAAAAGTTTCGAGGAGGAACACTTAGTCATTTCGCAGACCTCATCAGGAGAAACAAACGGTCAGAATTCCTTGAGGAGAATTGCGATATCCTGTGAGCCGTTATATCTCGAGAAGGTGCAGGGGAGATAATACAGGTATTCCCAAGAGGTTTGAAGCTCAGGAGGGGCAGAGCTGTTGATCAGGGCTACAAGGACCATTGGATCTACACATATATCGTGTATCGAAGTTTCGTGGATTGAAACTCCAAAACATTGCAACGAGAATCGCGATATTGTGATACGTGATATCCCAACGGTTACGAGAAGAGTGTGGAGCCACAAGGGTCAGAGTGAAGGACAGGGGGCACGAGCTATCAGAGTTTCGCAGCAAGAAGTGTCGAAAATGTTGCATCAGGATTCACGAAATTGTGAACCCCGAATTCCCGATAGAGGTGATGGGAGGCTGAAAGGTCAACTCGCACGTGTGTCTGGTAATCAGCATATCGGGAGTCAGGGGTCGATAAAACAAAGTGTTCGACATCGCGAGTAGAGAAATCACGATATGAGAAGTCCCGACGGGTAAGGGAAAGGTCAGCGTTGATTCGTATCGGTGATTGGTGATCCGAGAGTATAGTGTTCGATCATTGACCTCGTGAAATCACGAAGTCCGATCCTCCGAGTGCAGAGAGGGGATCGCGCGAAGAGTTCTGTGGGTGTGGATTTCCTGATAGAGAAATAGAAGAGCCTTAGAGTTCTTCGGGCCGTAGAGAAGAGAAGATCCTGTGAGCGGACGTGCCTGCGGGTGCGGCTGCGTCAGTATGGTGCTTCAAAATTTTCATGATAGACCTCTTGAAAGGCTCATTTTTCAGTAACATTTTCAAAGGTACAAGAATCTTGATTTTTCTTAACTCGTGATCTATGTTAAAATAACTTGGATGTATGTTTTCTTATTTCACCTCTGGAACAATAGGTTTAGTTGGTTGTTGTTGTTGATCTACTTTGTTTCATGTGTCTTTGTTTGGTCCTTTCTTGGGTGGAAGATATTTTTTATTATTCTAAGTTGTCACATTGTTTTTGGGACCCCCTATCCTAGGCCTTAAATCATACTTCTTTTGGGGTTGTCTTTGAAAAATATGTTCTCCATTTATGTTGTCATCAAACTGGTTTGACAATTGAGAGATTTCATAGTCTTGTTGTTTTAGGTGACTAGGATGGAGATCTGTTTCATTAAAAATGACTACAGATTCATCCCCGATGTCATTACTATAGTCCATATCCTCAACTTCATTGTTCTGAAAAGGGGAAACAACCCTATGATCTTCAACATTCCTCCTTTCCCTCTGCATGATTTTAGGGGAATTATCAAGTCTTGTAAACTGATTAGTGTTCATGTTCGCAACATCCTGATATGTTTTGTTTTGGTTGCTTGGCTTTCCATTCCAGTTTAGTTATTTTTGAAGTCATCTCCTTCAATGTTCTGGTCATCTCATCTAGTTTTGGGTTAGATTTTTCTGGGTTAGAAGGAGAAGGGACCTCTTCCCTATGCTTCTTTTTGTCCCTGTCAGATTTTTTCTTCAATTTTTCTAATGCGAGGATGTTAGACTCGACCTCAATGGATTCCTCTTGCATAGATAGCAAAGTGGTGGACCTTATCTCCCTTAACAAGAGATAAAATTCATCATCAAATGCATTTGAAAATGTGATCTTGGTTGAGTCTTCAATTGGCTTGATCTCATCAAGGATCTTGTTATACATATTATTGAACCTTTTAGTGAAGTCTAACACATAATCACCATTCTTCCTTCTTAAATCCCCAAATTGAGTGATGTAGTACAAGTAATCCCTCCTATCTCCCCATAATTTTAGAAAGGCCTCATCTAATGCCTCAATACCTATGATAGATTCTATGGTTAGATCATGAAACCAATTCCTTACCTCTCCATACGGGCTCTGCACAAACAACCTCATCCAAACATTTGCATGTTCAATGTTAAAATTGTCTGCAAAGTTTTAAAATGCTACCAGATTTTCTTCAATAGTAACATCTCCTTCACCATTGTATCTAGGTAGATATTTCATGTAGTCTCCTATTGTAAATACATTTAGGTTTTGAGGTAACACTAAAGGTGCATACCTGGATGTAATGATGGATTCCATCCTATTGAAAGCCATGTTTGGGGCAATTGGGATTTGAGGCTGAGGAGGATATGTTGGTGTGGTTTCTTGAGAACATGATGAGGTAGAAGTTGAGGCACGAGATACCCGAGGGCTTATTACAAGGGGGTTTTCAAAAATAATAATCTCAGGTTGCTTCTTGTTGAGGACATGGGAAACCTTTTTAGATGTAGGCCTTCCTTTGGATGGCAAGGGATGTCTCTGAGCAAGTGTGGATTTTATTAGTTGTATCTACTGAACAGAAGTTGTTGTATCACCATTAAGATCATGATTATATTTTGATGTTTTTTTAATCTCAGAGTTTGATTTCTTGAATCCCTTCTTGGAAGCCAGAGTTTCGTAATATATTTGCATTCAATGGAGTTGTCGGGTGAAAGATGGAAATAATTTTTGTGCCTGATCTTTGTTCACCATCAAAGATCATATCTTCTCATTTTCATTCTCCCAGGGAAATATTGCTTCGTTACTTTGTTCGTTGGTAACGATGCCAAAAGATGTTGGTCCTAAGGTTTGCACCTAACTGATAAACCACAAAGCTAGGCCACCTCAATTGTTAGAATGATTGGTTTTTTATAGGTTTGATTGATTTGTTTGATGGTTAGCTGATGAATGAGCGCTCAAAGACAAGGATCTAGTTGATCTGTTCAACAACATCAACTACAAGGTTTTCCTTAGATAGTGGCATGCATTCTGGTAAGAAGATAAGATATTTAAGGATAAAAAAGAGGAAATACTAAAAATCATAGAATTTTTCACTTGCTGTATGGAATTTCAAACTTGAAATAATATTTCATATCCAAAACATGTACTTGAACACAAATTCTCCAAACATGTTGTATGGAAATAAACAATTTACTGAAACAATAGCTGAAATTAGGTTGTATAACAATAAATAGTTCCTTGAGACCATATCTGAAAGGAAAATAAACAATGATTTGCATACATTTCACTTGCATTAAAATAAGATAATAAGACAAACAAGATTTGAGAAGAAATAGTCTGTCACCATAAATTATATTCACCAGGTGGGAAACTTAGTAGTTTTATACTTCAAAGCTCATTCAAAATATTGATGCTTGATATTGAAAAGGTTGAACCCCCTTACATTAATATATTCATCTATTTATCCCCGTCAAGAGAGGGTTTGAATACCTCCATCAGATCTAAATTATAGAGTTCCACTTTACATTACATTTATATCCTGTAGATATAACTTCACTTATTCAGTCCTAGTTACAATTTGTGAGCAATTGTTTAAACTAAGTGAAGTTGAGTTCAAGTGCTAGTTCAAAAGGATAAATTTATTACAAGTGGAAATAGTATCTCTAACTAAAGAAAAAATATTATATTAGTTTAACTGGAGCTATCCTTGATAACTAAAGTGAAATAGTTGCATAGTAAGAATCTTCATAAGTTGTAACTGGTTGTTGAGTTTTCGTTGATTCCCATGCATTCCAATAACTAGAGACCAACCTCAAACACTGGTATACCAAGCCAACACAAGATTTGAATCCTCTTTCTTTTTGACATCAGTAGACATCAGATAATCTCCTTCAAGAACATGCAGTTTTTTTGGTGTTTCTTTTGCAACTTTTGATACTTTTTCTGTAGCTTGTTATGTTGCAGCTCACGAACTTGGTTTTGTTGTTGTAGATCTTGTATATGTTGTATCGTGTTATCATTATGTTGTTTTAGAGCTTGCAACTGCTGATTACTGTCATCCATGTCCCTGTCAGCTTCAATTTCAGACTTGATTTCTGCTTTACTTTGCTCCCATTTTTTAGTACATTCTCTTCCTCAACCACGTGCCTATTGAAATCAATGGAGAGCTTGGATTTCCTTGGTTTCATCTCATGCCTAGGCCTTTTCTCGGGTTTTTAATCAGTGGTGTCTTTCACAGGTTTATGCACCATCAACATTTTCTCCTTTATCTCTGGTTTGATATCCTCTAAAACCTTCTTTGTTTCTGGACTTATTTCTTCACAATCCTGCTGAAGGTCTGGACCAGTGTCCACCAAATATTTCTCTGGTTGTGGATCAACAGTGTATTATGTTTCCAAAAAAGCAGGTTTTCCCCTGTAATCCCCTTCAAGGTGTGTATGACCATCTCCTCCATGTTGGTGAATTCAGAGAGGTCTTCATCAGTATCTTGATCTTCAATCGCTATGGGATTTTTCTCTTTAAGGGATGGATCAAGCATGGATTTGGAGTTCAACCTCAACTGGTTGGTTAGCCTGATATTTCGATTGGGTTTTCTTGGAATTTATTGGACCTGGATCCCCTTCCTCTTTTTTCTCTATTTTTCCACAGGGGGCTCTTCAATTTGGGCATCCATCAACACAAATTCAACTGCAACAATATCAGGACTAGCCTGCTTATTCCACCTTTGTCTGCTTGTTTTCAATTTGGGAGTTTTGTCTACTTGCAAGATGTTCAAGAGACGATTGGATTGTTGGGTTGGCCTATTTTTCTCCCTTTTTGACATAGACCTTACCAATTTCTCTTTTCCTCTGTTTGAATGCAGAGGAACTTAATTGCCTTCGAGGAATTTATTCCTTTTGTGGAGTAATGGATCTCACTTTATCTGATCGGTTCCTCCCCTTTTTAGGTAATGTATTCTCTTTGGCTCGATGGGTAGATTTGGGTGAATTCCTAGGTTCAGGAGAAACCCTTGCTTCCTGGGAAACCTCGAGTTGTTGTTCTTTTGGTTTCTGATTAATTTCATGTTCTTCTTGCAACCCTAAATACATTACAAAATTTGTTCAAGACATGTCCAATTCATTGAGAGAAAAAAAACCAATGTTTTAATAAAACCATGATGGTAGACACTTATGTGAGTAGCTTATAGGTAATTATGGATTCTCTTGGACATTTTGGTTAGGATTTTAAGCAGGTATAAGGGGAGGTTCATTTATTTGTCACCATTTAAGTGCATGGGGAATATAATGTGATAACAGTGCACAAATGAAAACATACCTTCTTCCATGATATATCTTTGAATTGTAGACATGATGCCCCTCCATTCTTCTTTCAACCAAAGGATTGGGATGCCCTGGCTCCAATTGGGGTTATGATTTTCAACAACCAGAAATTGATTGCACACTTCCACTGGTAATTTCCCCTTTTTAAACCACCTCTCACCACTAATCGGGAGAGTGCATGCTCCAATGATGAAGTGCTTTGTTATGTGGATGGTTATGTCCTCGATATTATTCTAGAATCGATCTAATTTCTATGCAAAGGTTAGGGAAATTCATGTGTGATGTCCATTGAAGGAACATATGAAGTCAAACCATTCTCCCCTCATACAAATTTCCTTGATTTTTGGTATAGCCTCGAACAATTCGATCCCTTTTGACTCTGCCCTGTTTAAGTGACAACGTTCTTGGGGTGATACCATTTTTCCTTAGTTTCCTCTGTTGACAGTGGTGGTCAAGGGTATGTGTTGTTTTGGGTTTACTCACGACCTGTAATGATAGTTGCACAAGGCACAAACGCGCACGATCTAGCACAAAACCTGCAATGATAAGTGTATAAAACCTGCAATGATAAATGAATAAGGAACAACTGTGCATGATATCAAGGGTACAAGGACCATATGAGCATGATCGGGGTCCCAACATGCTTTTATTCAAACTTGGAAATATTTTTTTAAAACTTAAAAAATCACAAAATAAACTATGTCTATTGATTGCAATAATGATGACATTCTTGCAATCAACGCCTTTTTGCACAAATAATCTTAAGTTATCCCTCTTGTGGTCCAATAGTGATATAACCATGATGATAGGAATTATTCAATTCAAAAATAGACTTTACTTGACCTCATAAAGAGCAAACAATTAATCAAAAAGCAAATAAGGGATGAAAAAAATAATTTGAAATGACTTAACACACAATGAAGAAAACCTAACTAGAAGCTAGGTTGACAAATGAATGGGTTGATTTGATGAATAGAAGGAAGAGTTGCATGCCTAGGATCTAACACATGTGATGATTATTATATGGATAGTTTTCATTTCTGGGATGACAACCACTTTCATCTTCTATATGATGACTCTACTCCACCTTATGTAGAGAATATCAATGAGGAAAATTAGGATCCAATTATGACTACAAGTGTTCATATTGCATATTCTATAGTGGTATTGTTCCTTGCAAATTCATCCTCAACTATTTATAACTATGTGGATGATATTTTTGAGTATTGTATTTATTTGAATCCTTGTGTCATTGGTGAGTATTTGGAACATATTAATTGGTCATTCATTGAGATCAGGAGTCACCAATTGGTTTTCATCTTCATCACTCATACATGGGACTCAGGTTTATAGTGGAGTTTGGACTACTTCAACATGGTGGCTTGTACTTCTATATGGAACCTTGGTTCCTTCACTTTCTTCATCATTATGGTCAACACTTGTCCATGGGATCCTGTTTCATGGTTGTATCTCCTCAAAAAAATAATCGGGGACAATGTTTTTCTAAGGGGGGTGGAATGTTTGGATCCTCCCTAGGGGTGTAATGGGGGGCCGAAGGGCCCATAGTGATGTAATAATAGTGTATTTAATTCAATATAAGGTGGACTAGGTCCACTATATTATTAAATAAGTCCCACTATGGTAGTTAGACTTATTGAATATAAGTAATGAAGGGCATCATTAGTAAATAATGCCTATGTAGTAGTGTGAAAGCAATAAATATGAGAAGGCTTACTAGAAGGTTCCACCTACTAGGATATTCCTTTTCTATAATTTTCTTACGAGATATATAATACTATATAAATAAGTGTAATCCATGTAATAGAGTATTGTGGAAGTTTATTGTAATTGGAGCTTATCTCATTAGGAGGTTTCCCCCTCGAAGACGCAAGTGAACAAGAGTGGATTCCTTCCATAAAAGGATGAATTGTAAGGTGTTTCCCTACCTCAAGGATATTTATATTATTAAAGTGTGGATTTATTCTATATTGTTCTTGGATATTTTGTATGGGATTCTATTTTCAGATTTGAGGCACTTAACATTTTCCAAAAGAAAACTGAATTGTTAGGTGGCGGTCCAATGGTAGTTTGATTGAAAAATAACCTATGGTAGGACAATTAGACTCTATCACAATTATCTTAGGCTCAACTCTCAATTACATGTTCCAAGAGTTTGATCTTCTTGTGGCCAAAAAATAAAACATATCTCCTTGAGTTAATGACAAGCCTACCCACACGTTCTTTTTAAGGTGGATCCCATAGACCATGTGACATTTCCATAGTAATTTTCAACACATTAAATTAGTTATGGGGACACCTTAAAAGTAGGGTATCTACGTGAACATATTAAGAATATATTTCTTCTTAATGTGTACATATTATAGAACAATCCACTACTATATTCTTCACCTTAAAGTATGCATAAAACCCAAAAGAGTAGAAAATTTTCATGCACACACGCATGCACCCCCCCCCCCATACACACAATACATAAATCTACTCTATATGTATAAATTATACACCAAACCCATTAGAGAAAAATGTATATTAAATTTATAGCGTAGCTCCTAAAAAGCTTGAGATAGAATGTCTATCAATTTATACTTTAATTGTAGGGTCTAATGATAGACCAAGAATAATAGGAAGAGGATAAATAAAATTTATCCTCTCTTGAAGCAGTAGGAGATTTATGTGTTGGGGTACAACCACACTTGACAGGTTCGTATTCCACTCTTGCACTAGGAGTATAACAAATTGAGTTAATAAGTGGATAAACTCAACCTTTTTAGTGAGTTTATTTTCTTCTAGAAAAACAAAGTTCCACCCTAATCTACTCTTCTTTTTTTAATTCTAATGATATGGGTCGTCATAAAATGGGTGAAAACCCCTAATGGAAAAGTTTAATGGTCAAAGTTCCCATCAAGGTGGAACTATACCTTTAGAAAAAATTCCTATTAATAGGAAAATAATTTCAGGGAGAAAAGAGTTTATTTTGTCTACTTATTAACTTACTCTGGAGTTAACATCAATATAGCTCTATCAATGATGTCAATATAGCTTTATCAATGTGTCATGCAAGCATTATAACATGTTCATACACAAGACATTACTTCATCCAAACATTCAACTTTCAACCCACCATTATTTATACCACAAATTGGTTCATAAACATGATAAACTATATATATCTATCATTAACTAAAATAATGTTCCAAATTAGTTCTCAATGCAAACTATACTTAAAAATCCTTGAAACCACACATCTTAGAAATTTCAAAGGCCAAAAAATAAGAAAATATTTCTCTTAAATATGTAGGCATGTAGGTTGATTAGTAAATACATACTCCTCTAGTTATTTGAGGCAATGGAGGGTCTCATATTCAAGTACAAGAGCTGGTAGATGGTCTCCTTGTGCTTAGTAGGGGGTTTTTAGCAAAGTGGTTAGGATCATGGTCTTCTTGCACTCACTAGTTTTTTTTTAGCAAGGTGGCCAGATCCTAATGTAGTAGGAGGACCTTGGATTCACTAAAATATACAACCACCCAAATAAAACCGATGAAGCACTGACAACTATCCAAATAAATTATACCAAACCAAAGTAATTTTAAAAATCAAACTTATGAATGATCTTACTCTTAAATACCATTTCTCCATGAAAATTTTCATGATACCTTAAATTCATGAACTCTAAAAACTTGCATATATATATTCTCGAAATATATCCTTAAACTTAATTGATCTGTAAATGGTAGGCTTATATCATGTTGATTTCAACAACATGGATTCCTGAGCAATAGGATAATGTCCTTGTTGTTTCTTCAAATGATTCCAAGGGAAAGGTGTTGACAATGGCTATAACTTAGACTAGGAACATTTGTTTCTTATTGCACTACTATGTAAGCACGAAAGGAAACCTTTAGTGATGATATTGAACTTGCTTGTAATATCACTTCAAATAAATGCTCATAACTCATTAACACAAAGTAACTCTTCAATTCACACACAAATTAAAAATAATGAATACACTCCTCTATCCAACCAACATATAAATATCAATAACCCAACACTCTCAAGTAAACAATGTATGCAGTTTCAAATCAAAACATGGATGAGGCACTCTAGTATTTCATGTCAAGAAATAATACTATTGTCAAGCCAATTCCATCCATTCAAGACCCAATCCAACCAACTACACTAAATTCTACTCATTTGAGTGTTATACTTTGCACATACTCCCTTCCCTCTTAAACATAAAAATGATCATACTACAATTTAAACACAAGTTTGGTTTCAAGGTCAAAGCATGAACAAAGCATTTCGAGGTCATAAGCATAAACTTATGATTCTTTTAAGTAAAACCCACTCACTTAAAAATCACTCCATTCCACCAAAGGACAAATTCTCACTCAACCCGAGACTTTGGAGCAATACCTAATCACATCACTCGTTGAAAGGGGTTTTGCATCCTATGGGGTGATTGGTGGCTTGCTTGAGAGAGTGGTTGCATGGAAAGGGAATATGGCCCATGGGAAAGAACCAATGCTCAGTTGGTAACAAAATAACAATGTACATCCTATGGGGAGCATTAATACACCATCCAGTGAAGAAATTGAAGTCCATAGTGAATGGAATGTTGGGAAATAGAGAACACAAGATAAACATAAAATCATGGCCCAAAGTAGTGAGTGACAAATGAGTGAGTGTAAACACATCCAACAAGACAACTTTAACTCAAGGAGTGAGAGGATGATTTGGAAGAGAGATAAATACACCAATAGATACGATGAAATCGATTTAGAAACTCTATATTCCTTTGCAACATATCTGGGATGGGAACCATTGATTTCCCATATCTAAAATAACCGAATGGTGGAGGATATAAAGTTGTTTGGATATGTGTTTTCCATTAAACCACTGCAATATGAAGAAAACTTCCACACTACATATATAACCAAGTTCTGAACTCAATAACTAACACAACATCGATTAAAAATCTTTAGATCATCCATTAAATCCTCAGAGAAGCCACTAAAACACAAAGAGTAGAATGAACATAATGCAAATGCAAGTTAACATGGAAACATAGATAACTCACAAAGAAAAATCAAGGTACATGGAGACATTATTTACCCTGGAAAACCAACATTCAATTGGCTTCAACCAAGCTCTTTATTATGCATCAATGGGTAGGTTACATGCTCTCTAGTTCATCTCTATGCTCCTCAATGAAGTTTGGGTAGATTTCCTCTTCATTGATAGACAAATAACCCCACTTCCCTCTCGAGGAAACAAGATATATGAGGTTGGCT
>ML792197.1:0-40447 GCA_009831015.1 Picea engelmannii
CCAAAGTGGCTCTCGGGTCCCCATAGAACCCTTATAATTCTATCTATATGCCTTTTCTCCTTTAACTGAGAAAAAAATTAGGTTCGCAAGGGTCATTTTACTCCAGTCGAGTTTCCACCTGACCTCATGCCAAAACTTGGGGCTTAAGATCTTGAAAGAAAAAACTTCGGCACTCCGGAGCTTTGAGATTTGGGAGTTTTTCCCTCAACACCTTCCAAAACCTATGAAATTTGAACTATCGAACTCCTAGAGGGTCCAAGGATCAATGGTCCACACCTCTCCAACAGTTGATGGTTTTGATCCACTCTGGATACTCCGAGCTTCAAGACTTTTAGCTCCTACACACCACACTTTTAGCTCCTAAACACCACTAGACTCCCAAATCACTGAAATTCGAAGGGGTGAAGGTTAGGGATACATGGTCCATGTGTCCCTGACAATGAACGACTTGGATTTTCTCTGGGCTTCAGGAATTTGGGACTTTTCACGCCAAATCAACTTTGACTCACAATCCTCTTGATAGCTAGACTTTTGGATACCCGATGATCTACGTACATGTGTCCTCGATGAACAATGGTCCATATTTACTTCAGACTTGGGACTTTAGGGGATTATTTACTTTACACAACAATAGTCAACTTTTGTCGAAGTGCCAAATCATCTAACCACTCAAGGATCTGACAGCTCACGCTTCTCCCTATGATCTATGATGTATATTCACTCTGGGGCTTCGGGCCTTCGGGGATTTTTCCTCTTTCACAACACACACCTAAAAATTGTCGGAGCAACAAAGTCTGAAGGACTTAAGGGTTATATTTCACGCTTCTTACCTAGATCCAATGGTTGTGCGGTGAGTTTTTCTTCTCCTGAACAGATCTCGTACATCCACCTCGAAACAAAGAGATTTCTCTTCCTTAAGATTTTTTTTTGCTTGAAGGACTTGGACATAATCGCACACCTTGCACTTCCCTCCTTAGATTTTCTCTTGGAAATACTCGAGCCTTCACACACGCTTTGCACTTCCCTCCTTGGCTTGGGACTTAAAGAAGTCTCCTACACACACCTTATGCTACTTCTCCTCTGAGCTTCTTAAGTGTTGGATCTGTGCACTCCTTACACCAATCTTCTCTCTGAGATTTTGTACTCATATGAGTATAGGTTCACTCCTTGCACTCACTCTATGTAAACTTAACCAATCTCTCTTGGGCTTTTGAACCTGTAACAATTCTTCCTCTGCACTCCTTGGGTGGGCACTATGCACTCCTTGCACCGATATTTCAGAAGAGAAACGATTGAAATTTAAATAAAAATTAAGGATTCATTCAACAAGCCATTTAGATGCACACACACATAAAATACAAAGGTAAATAACACAAAATTTACCCAGTTACTCAGAGACAAGCAAGCTCAGAACTTGAAAGCAATTTTCTCTTTCATATTTCTTCAACAAATATTTACAAGGAGTTCAACAACTCTCTACAACTTTCAGCTTCTTATTTACACAATTATTAACAACAACAACAAAAACAACTCTCAACAATCTCATTTGGGCATATATTACATTAATTTATACATGAGGGGGCTTCTTGAGCCTTCCCTCTAGACCATCCTAGTGCTTTCATATCATCATTAAAGCATCCTACCACTAAGTCTTATTATAATAAATGAGTATTACAATCGATATATGAGTCGGTGCTCAAACGGTGTACAATCCTACAAACATTAAAAGCAAATACAATCCCCTGGAGCACATTACAATGTCTCAAGCTTCAAGATCTTATGAGATCTTTAATTACAATGCTTTTCAAAAATTAAAGTGACGCACCCTCCTTGGAATCCAAAACAGTTTAGTGCGTTATTCTAGATGTTGAGTCGTCTTCCACCTTGCCTCATTTAATGATGACAGTGATTCTGCAGCATCATAAAGTCACCAACCAAGAACTGGAGAACATCCTCACCAAAACAAAGAGTATGAACAAGAAAAATTGGTCAAAGAAACTCATAGAAGCAGTATGGGAATACAACATCACATGGAATACTACCATAGGGATTACTTCCTTTGAGTTACTATATGGTAAGAAATCCATGCTCCTTATTAAATTTGAATACCATACATTAAGAACAATGGTTGAATTGAATATATATTTAACATTAGCACAAAGAGAAAGATTGAATCAACTAAATTCATTAGATGAGTATAGGTGTAACATCCCCACTATAATCCCTGGTTTGATTAATTCTTAATGTAGATATAATGTGTGGCTATGGATAAAGTGATGTAATATGCGAATTGTATTTCTATGCTTTAATAATAAAATGTGATGCCAACTTCTAAGGGGACATGGACAAGAGATGGGGGTTGAATTAATCCACAAGAGAGGGGAGTTTCTAGGATAATGGCCAAGAGGGATCCAAGGGGGAATTAACCATGTATATTAATTCAACCTTGTTGGCCCTTGACCAAGTTTTGAAGAATACTTGGTCATATTTGACCATTTTTGGGACTGTGACAGCTTGCCAAAGATGGAGCGAAATGTGAAGCGTAAATTAGGGAAGCAAGACCTATTTTTGTGTCCCTTTTAGGGTTTTGGGTTGATGTAAATGGAAAGGGATGTCAGCCCATGGGTTTACCCACGCTTAGGCCCATTTTGTAATCTATAAATAGATACTTAGGAAATGTAAGCAGAGGGTGGTAGTACATCTATGTGATGTATAGATAAAGGCTTAGTGCTAGTAGTTGGATCTATGTGATTGGATGCATATTGAAAGTGCTCTGTGCATGATTGTAAGGAGATTGAAAATCTAAGTGCAAGTTGTTGTAGTTTTGTGCTAAAGTGAAAGGAAGAAGGATCTAGCGAGTTGTGTAGATCTTCTTCCCTATGAAAAGTAAGGGTCACTGAAGCTCTGTGTTGTAACCGCTTGACTGAGATAATATAAAGAAGAAGATTTTGTGGACATAGCCCCAGGGTGGGGGTGAACCATGGTAACTTTGGGTATTGTGCTCTGTGCTTTGACCTAATGTGTTTATCTCCTTCTTGTTTAAGTGCTTGTTGTGATTAAATAGATCTAGTTATTCTCTGTACTTATGATATATGAATGAATGTTAGATCTGATATATAAGATGCTTAGTGCTTGATCTGTTGAATCTATATTTTTGTGGCTAAGTATTCAATCATATTTAGTCTACGTATTCAATGTGATGCTCTGAACTATCTGTGAAGTACCATAAGGGTTAAATATTGATGAATGATCTATGTTAAGTGCCATGTAAAAGATATAATCATAGATCAGTGTCCCAGCTAAGGTTGCAGACATTTGAGTCCTGCAACCATCCCTACCTCTACCTCGAGTGAGACTTCATCTGCTTCGCAGGTTTTGCCAAAAGGGTTGGTATTTAGGGTTTTGTTGGTGTTCTCTTAAGAGTTGAACCCTAGGTCTACCCCTATGCCAACAAATGGTTATGTTGTTGGGAACTGGAACAGTGATTGCTGGGAACTAAAGAAGAAAAATCTTTGTGCAAAATAAGCTCTGTGTGTAGATCTGTTTCCCTAGTGTGCGGTATTCTACTTGACCTACGAAGCTTTGTACCGAGAAAGAAAGGTCAGATCTGAAGGAAAGCGGTGAGATCTGCAAGAAAGAGGTTGATACTGAAGAAAAGAAGTGAGATCTAAACACTTTATCCTCTAAGAAAGGTAAAAGTAGAAATTTCCACAGAAAAGAGGTAATATCTGTAAGCTCTAGCCTCTAGTAAAGGTAAGAATAGTTCAAGTTTTAGATCTGAAAGCTTTGTGCTCTATATAGGTAAGATAAGTGGAAATTTTTTATTTCTGAAGAATGAATTTAGGAACGCTTGATAGATTTTGTCCTAGCCTAAAAACTAGAGCATTGTTAGATAAAATAAAGTTTGATATAAATAGGTCTGATAGGAATAGTGAAAGATATGTTATACCTATGCATAGAAAGAATTTTTGGACTAACCAATGGATACAGGATCCTAGAAAGAAATTTTTACAGGCTAGCCATCATGATCCTAGCGCACAGTACAAGAAGAGTTGGGGATCATGGACGAGAAAGAGAGGATTAACTCTTTGTTACAATTACAGAAGACCAGGACATCTTGCTAAGGAATGCCTTGGGAGAAACCTTAGTTGCCTCTGTTGTAAAGCTATGAACCATGAAGTATTGGATTTCCCTAGAATGATTGCTAGACTTGAAAAACTGAATATGGAACAAGAAAACTCTGAAGGAGATCAAGAGACTAAAATTATGCAAGAGCCCCAAAAAGAATCAGAGATCATGTTACTGAAAATAAAAGAAACCCTAGATGATCATAAGGATGTAGTTTTTCAGAGATATTCAAAGAAAAGGAGAAAATCGAAGTAAGAATAGGAGACTTCGACATTGATTGTGCTTTGGATGAGGGAAAACCGATGAACATTATGACATAAAGCACTTGGGAAACCCTAGGAATGCCTGCTCTCGTCCTTTCACTAGGAACCATTGGATTATTTAAAGGAAAAATGGTAACCCTATGTGGCAGAATTACCCAGATAGCTATGAGTACCCATGGAACTTCAACAGAGGAAGAGTTCAAAGTCATTAGATTTATTGAGGACCATACCCCATTTCCAGCTTTGTTAGGAAATATTTGAATTGAAAAAGACCAGATACGAAGGAAAGAAGAAAAGGAATCCCTAGAACAAAAGAAGCAAGAACTGATGGAATTTATGACTAGAAGGATCGCCTACTTGATGGAGGAACAAGAGAACATATCTCAATTGTTAAACACCAGGGACCTGGATATCGAAGTTGTAAGATAATTAGAGGAACCACAGAAGACCGAAATACCTAATACATATGATGAAGGAGTATTACCCTTGGATCTGAAGAAAGAACCTAAGCAACGCGAAGTGACTATGTCTAGAGAAGATAAGACTCAGAATGGAAAAAGGATGACCAAGACTAAGCTAAGACTAAGCTCACTGGGAAAAAGGATAGGAAGCTAAGTAAGAAGAGGGCCAAAATCGAAAAGTTACAGAAGACTCCAGAGGGAACTTCGAAAAAGGAAAAATCACAAGAATTGAGCTTACCTGAGATATCAGAACAATGACATATGTCACTTCACCATGGCATAGCAATATAGCCGTTGGACCGATTTACCCATTCGAATTCCTCCCCGAACAAGTCAAAAATCAATTATGGGTTCCCATTAGACTGTTGGACAACACCATAATGGATAGAATAGAGTTAATGAAGGCCCCATATCCGTTGCAAGAAAACTGTTGCTAAGTTTACCTACTTAGTCCATCACGCCACACACTGAGAATAATTTTTTCTAACTGAGAATTTGAGCCCAAAACTTCAGATTACTTCACCCTATGATCATTGCCTTGTTCCCATAATATTCATCGTAGTCTCTAAATTCATTTTCACACCTTAGCTAGTGGACCCAAGCTTGTATGTCGGAAGAGATCAACGTTGTTGAGAAAGTAGTTGAAGAAGTTTTGATTGACCTAATGGCTGAGAGAGTCATGTCAGAGAGAAGGATGTTTGCATGTGTGCAAGCATCATCGATAGGAGGATTCCAAGATTCTCCCTCCACTTCTCGCAAAGCAGGACCTTCCAGAACCATGACTGAGACAAGAACAAAGCACAGAGACGATATTGCAAATGCCAAGTTGATCCCACGCATTCTAACAGTTTACATACCACCTTTGAGCAGAAATATTAACCGCAACAGTGTACCCAGAGACTTTGAGTACACCTTGATCACCACGTATCTTCTAAAAGGGGTGTGCGTGGTATGTGTTGACCAGGATAAGATTGCAGCACTGAAATTTAATGATTTTAACCTTGGAGATCGCAAAACCTACAGCATGTTAGCTCCACATAAATACTTAACCAAGACTAAAGGCATAAATCCTAAGACATAGTCCTGGACCCAGAACCTTGCGCAGTCCACACTACTCAACGTAATGAATATCCCTCACTTTGGCAGACACCAGGAAGTCAACGCATGTGTCAGGATGTTGTTGTCTTTCTACCATGATGGATACTTATGGTTGGACCACCGCATCACTATGGATCTGAATCTGATCAACCAGATCACAAGAATTAGCATGCAAGGCCTTGACCCACAGGACTTTTACCCAGGCAAGACCTCATACCAAGCACTAGCACAGCGGATAAAGGAAACTTATGGCGATGTAGAGAAGGGTACACGGGGATACAAGGTAGCCTCTATCCAGAGTGGCACAGTGCACCTTGCATGTTAGTTGATCACGGGAAAGTTAGTTCGTAAGAATAGACCAACACAGGTGACTGGCTTCGTAGTTGACCTCGTAAGGAAGTGTGCTGAGGGACTACAGATGAATTGGGCACAGTATCTTGTAAACTAGTTAGATCTAGATTGCAGAGGAGTGCAAGACCAAGGGTATGAGTTCCACTTTAGCTAGTTTCTCATACTCATCACTTTCATCACTTAGGAACTGCCAGAGGGAACCACTTTTTCAGAGATCAAACCTTTCGAACCACTAGTCGCGAAGTTCTATACATTGTGGTACTCCAGTGACATGAACAAGTAGTGGCAGTCCAATGTTGTCTTCCACATCTACTTCAACCAACTGAAGAATGCAATTCAGTCTACACCGCGAATAACCCCAAAAGTACTTCATAGGTTTAGACCTTTGATGAAATTTAGCGAGGACCGCCACTTCAACTATATTACAATGCGTAATGATGAGCATAAACAACATCTTCAATCCTACTACAAGCTGACAGAAGATGAATTGGAGGAGATTACCAAGGAATGGTCAGTGGACCTCCTTATTGCAGCAGATCCCACAGACATGTCCAACGAGGAAAGCCCTGAAGCTATTCCAGATACACCTGGGCCAAGTAGGACTAAGAAGGATGATGAAATTGAAGATGTCCCTAGCACATCCATGAAGACTACTTCAATCTCACCTACATAGGGAGGTGATGGTGACGAGCAAGGTGGTACAGAAGTTGAGAAAAATAGAGGCAAGGTTACTCCACCTAGAGAGGAGGAGGATCCCTCCATGAAAATAAAGATGACACCACCAAAACCCTCCTCACGAAAGAAAGCTAAGGACACCTAGACCACGCTTAAAACTACCCTTAACCGGGATGACTTCGACTTCTTAATTACCACGCTGAATGATGTTTCACTAGAGCTCGCGGAAAAACATTAAGCAAAGTAGGAGGAGCTATTCAACCGAATCAAGGGAGAAATCAAAGAAGTGTAGCATGCACTCCAGTCTAGCCAAGCAGTTTCTGCAGTTCCCTTGATAAGAGGAACATCAGGAACATGCAATGAGCCCATTCAATTACGCCAGATCATTGATCAAGTCGAAGCTTGCCTTTGACGAGATCAAGAAGACACAACACAAGACACCCAGGCTTTGATGCAAGCACATAAAGCACTTCTAGAACAACATAACAAGGAAGAATGGGACAAGCTTTCCCTGAAAGTGAAGTGGGATGAGGAAAAGGCACAGCTTCTAGCAGAGCAACTTGAATTAAAGGAAAGGGTTCACAAAGCACTGCACTCTGTGACGGTCATAGAAGTGAAGATGGAAGATTGTCTCCCATAGTAGGTGACCTAACTGGAAGAAGTAATCCAACAACTCCAACATCACATCAGAGATCTGGAGCTCCGCACTCTGCCCAAGACCCCCCAAGAAATAAGAGATCTAAGAGAGGCCATTTCTCGGAGCGCAGTTGGTCGATTAAAAACCTTTTCCTTGGAATGCAAGCAGTTGAGCACTAGAAGCGCCCAGACCTATGAAACCCTCACAGAGAATCCAGAATTGCAGAAATTGGAGGCACAAATCCAAGAAGAAAAGCAGCATGCAAACATGTACAGGAACAGATAAAGACTTTGGCCCCAGTCGAGAGAATGAAGAGGTTCGCAGAACAATGCACAACCAAACAACAGGTACATACTCTACAAAGTAAAGTGATGAAATTTTCCCAATGACTTCATCCAATCCAAGAAAATGCATGCCAACTATTCAATGAACTTGAAAGCTAGGGAGTTGAACTCGAACAGGTTGTCATCACTGCAGAACAACACCTAGACAGACCACTCAATGAAACAACGATCTAGGAATTTATTGAGTGAGAGGTTGTCGCATTATAGCAGTTTAAAGAATCTCGAGCCAAGCTCGAGGCATTTGAGGTGGAATTGATTAGACCTAAGTGACTCAGGATGAGTCACAGGTGAGTGTTGGGGGCATGTTGGCCCTTGACCAAGTTTTGAAGAATACTTGGTCATATTTGACCAGTTTTGGGACTGCGATAGCTTGCCAAATATGGAGCACAATGCGAAGAAGAAATTAGGGAAGCAAGACCTATTTTTGGGTCCCTTTTAGGGTTTTGGGTTGATGTAAAGGGAAAGGGATGTCGGCCCGTGGGTTTACCCACGCTTATGCCCATTTTGTAATCTATAAATAGATACTTAGGCAATTTAAGTAGAGGGTGGTAGTACATCTATGTGATGTATAGCTAAAGGCTTAGTGCTAGTAGTTGGATCTATGTGATTGGATGTATATTGCAACTGCTCTGTGCATTATTGTAAGGAGATTGAAAAGCTAAGTGCAAGTTATTGTAGTTTTGTGCTGAAGTGCAAGGAAGAAGGATCTAGCGAGTTGCATAGATCTTTTGTCCTGTGTGAAGCAAGGGTCATTGAAGCTCCGTGTTGTAACCACTTGACCGACACAATATAAAGAAGAAGACTTTGTGGATGTAGCCCCAGGGTGGGGGTGAACCATGGTAACTTTTTGTATTTTTCTATGTGCTCTGACCTAATGTGTTTATCTCCTTCTTGGCTAAGTGTTTGTTGTGATTAAATAGATCTAGTTATGCTCTGTGCTTATGATATATGAATGAATGTTGGATCTGATATATAAGATGCTTAGTGCTTGATCTACTGAATCTATATTTTTGTGGCTAAGTACTGAATCATCTTTAGTCTAAGTATTCATTGCGATGCTCTGAGTTATCTGCAAAGTACCATAAGGGTTAAATATTGATGAATGATCTATGTTAAGTGCCCTGTAAAAGATATAATCACAGATCAGTGTCCCAGCTAAGGTTGCAGACATCTGAGTCCTGCAACCACCCCTGCCTCTACCTAGGGTGAGACTTCATATGCTTCGCAGGTGTTTCCGAAAGGGTCGGTAGTTAGCGTTTTGTTGGTGCACTCTTGAGCGTTGAACCTTGGGTCTGTGCCTATGCCAACAAACCCATTTTCCTAATTTTTTTGTTGAGTGTTACCAAATCCAATCATTGAATGCATGTAAGAGGGTGGGTGTGAGTAGTGACATCCAAAAGTTATTGATCACATGGGGGTTGAGTACAGTCATATTGGAGAAGAGTGTGAGTCAAGAAAGGAAATCCAAAGAGAGGAAATTTGTATGGTTTGGTAGAGAATTTTTACACAATGATTTTTTGTGCATGAGGAGCAAGCAATGAGCAAGAAAGAGAGCTTGGATTTGGTACATCCATGGAGTGATAATTTTAGATAAATCTAGAGCATATTGGAGCGTATTTTGAGCTAGAAATTGAAGATCAAGGTTTTCATTCCTGAAGAGTGAACTCTTGATTGATTTGCACTAAAACATCAAGTGTTTGTTGTGTTTTGTTGGTAGTTTTCCTAGTAGCAAGTTCCCTTGGGTTCCCAACTGAGAGATTCCTAGATACCAGTGCCACAGAGAACCTGATAAATGAATGAGATGGTCGAGGGAATGATATCAGTGAAGGGGTACATTCCTTGGGTTGGGCAAGTTATGAGGAAGAGAGATAGTGGAAAATTGGGATAGATGTAGTAAGATATCAATGGGTTGTGAGTTTTATGAGCTGTGAATGGACTATGAGAGACCACCCTCTTTTGTAGATTACTAGCCTCAACTCGGGGGTGAATGGATGTTGATATTTGGAACAAATAGGCTATGTTTGGTTGGAACATCCATCCCAATAAGTTGGTTGCACAACTCTCATTTAAATATAATTTCTTCATCTTGTTGTTGAGTTGTTTACATGTGTTATTGTTGTGCATGAACTCTATGTAAATGAAAAGGATTTATATGTTACTTTAATGAACTTCTTAGTTACATTTCATGTTGATTATTAGTATGTTGTAGACACTTTTATTTTACTATTGTATATAGTAGCTAAATCTATTTTAATTCGTAGTTGAAAGCTACAAGAAATTAGTTAACTATAAATGAGTTAATTTAGTTAGCAGAAATTTTATTTTTATGAGTATTGTACATTGTAATGTCCCTTGGTTGGGTCGGGGGACATTACATTATGGTATATTAGCATCTAGTTCAAATATCAGGCTTGGATGGACTCAAAACACAGTGAATCAATGAAATTCATTGTTGCATATTTTGTGTGTGACTGGTGGGGAAAAATGGAGAAGAATAGAGAAGAATACCCGATTTTGTGAGTGAAATATGGGTTTAAACAACTTCATATTATTTAAGAGGTTCCATGGAGCCAAGCGGTAAAGTTGCATATCACAATTTGGCCTAGAATGGTCAAAATTAAATTTTTAATGGTTTCCTATAGAGTTGCAGGAAGTTTGGTGAATCGACGGTTGAGATCGTGTTTGATCTCAATATCAATGGTCGAGATTTTCCTTGATAAATTTAAAATTCATAAGGTTTTGGTCATCTGAAAGGTTGGGTAAATCAACGGTCATGATTTATTTCAGGGGTTGTGAAATGGGTGAGATCAATGACCCAGATTCACCTAGGTTTTTGTCAAACTTTTCTAAGTGTGAGGCTCAACAATAGAATCCTTCAACGAGTGATGGTTAGATCGATGAGTTTAGTGAAGTGTTGGAAGTTTACTAAGAGAAAACGTTGATGGTCGATTTTTGATGGAAGGTAATCATTAGATTTAGGTGAATTTGATACAATCATCAACCAAGATCATCCTGGATGATAAATCAATGGTCTAGATCAATCAGAGAAAAGTTGAAACTTTTCTAAGTGTTAAAGTTCACCAAGAGAAATCGTTGACAATCGATGATATGGTCGGCCAAAAGGGGGAAGAGTTTGGTTTCATACATAAGACATATCTAACCTTCAATGGTCAATGGTTGGGGATTGGCCAAATCCACCGAAGTGTTTTCAATCATTGATGGTCAAGTCGGCCAATTCAGAAAATCATTTTGAATCAAGCAAGAGAAGTCATCAATGACCGACGTGTTGATGGTTGGATGTCGATCGATTCGAAAAAGTGTTCATGTCATCCAAGAGAATTAGTTGTTGGAGGGAAGAGGGTGACAATGTGTCATGCCACATCAACATCCACATGTCATGCCATGTCATGCAAGTTGACACCTTAGGATGGCGTGCCATGCCACATTAGCATTTCCCAGATTAGCCAACAGAAATGGAAGATGGTTGATGGTCAAGTCAGTCAATTTGGAGAAGTGTTTTCTATAGTCATCGTGGATCATTGATCTCTGATGGGACGATGTTCGGGAATCGGCTAAATCGGTAAGGAGTTCCATTAGCCAATGAATATCTCTGATGGTCTATGATCGAATCGACCGATTTAAATATGTGTTGTGAATTGGACATATGGGAGTTGGGCCAATGGTCGAAAGTCACGTCGATATATTGGGGAAGGAGTTGCGTGTGTCCAAAGGAAAGTGTCGACTTCCCATGGCTGATAGAGTCAGATCAATGGTTGTTGTTTCTCCTAATTTGATATCAATGGTTTAAATTTAAAGGCCTATTACAGTGGTAAAACAATCATTTTATGTGAAAATTTTGGGTTTTTAAAGGTCATTAACTTGCGGTGAATTTTTTAGGCCCTAAACAATGTTTTTATCCAATTAAAAATCAAATGAGATCTATCTAATGAGCTAAATGGTTTGCAAAATGAAGCCTGTATGACAAAGTTACAGCTAAAATGGCGAGGATAAAATTTTGGCACCAGTTTTACTTCCATAGGGAATAACTCCATGCTCAGAAGTCCATTTGGGTCACAAGAGAATTCGATAGAGATATTATGACTCATAGAATCCAATGGTGGAGTCATGCAGGGGTAAATTAGGTAATACAGACTAAACTTTTTTGGACCATAACTTCCAACTTAGAGCTCAGATTTGAGAAAATGAATAGTTGTTGGAAAGGTATTGAGGAGAAGAAGACATATATACACCAAGAATTTTGAATTTGGTAGTAAAATATTCTATAAAGTAATAAATACATTTTTGTAGAAGTAAAATAGTGAAATTGGTAGCTTGTAAATGTTGTAACGTTTCGCTCAAAATTCAGTTTGAGGCATGGTTACAGCCATTGGAAAAATGTTTGAGAGATAAATGCATCAAGGGAATAAAAAATTGAATTGGTGCAATGTGTCCTTCATAAATTAATGAAGAAATAACTTGTATTATAATGGATGAACTGTTTTATGCTATGCATGTTTCTAATAGTAATTATTACATACACATTTCTTGCAGAATTAGAGGTACATAAATAAACTTTAGTTATTATATGAGTACTAGAGTTATGGAGGATTCTCATGGATATTAAATCCATGAGGAAGAGGTCAGAGGTCTACATTTCAACATGGGGAATGTTGAGACAGATTCAAATGGGAGAAGAGACAAGCAGGAGCCTGTAACTATGAGAATCTTGCACAAGAAAGTGCAGAGCTATAGAGGTGATAATGAACGGATTATGAAGGCTTAAGAAGAGATACTTCAAATCTTGAACATGTTGCATAAGCAAGTCAAAAATGACTCTAGCACCAAGTAAGAAGATAGTGTTAGACAAGTATCAGCATCAATATCTCATAGAAAAAGGGATGATCATGGAAATGATAGGAATTCAAGAAGCATGAGCAGGCACCATCATTATCCAAAGTAGTCCACTAGAAGGAATCATGCAAATTCAGGACCAGGGAGTATCCCAAGTGTGTCTCATGTTTGGAGGAAAAGGAGAAGGCATGAGGTAGACATATTGTAAGGTGAAATTTGGAAAATTAAGCCACCAAGTTTCAATGGTGAGCATAGGAAAGGAGAAGAGGTCGAGACATGATTGTTGGAAATGAAGAAATATTTCCAGCTACATGATTACCCCTCCTGGGTAGAAGCTATAATTTCCACCTACCACTTGCAAGGAAAAGCAGACATGTGGTGGGATTAGCTTAAGAAAGCCAAGAACCTTGATGAGAATGTGATCTCATGGAGGTAATTAAAAGGATATTTCCAAGAGAAATATTTTTCTAAGCATTACTATGAAAGAAAGATGAAAGAGTTATTTGAACTCAAGTTGGGAACCATGATATTGGAGGAATATGAGAGGTGGTTCTTTGTATTGTTGAAGTATGTTGACTTAATCATGGATGAGAAGGTCAAAATCCAAATATTTCTAAGTGGGTTACCCTCCTTCTATAGTGACAATATACAATATGATAACCCCAAGACTTTGGAGGAGACCATAAGAAGAGAAAGGCATATTTATGAGAAAATCAAAGGAAGGCCAGTGTTCCAAAAGGCTTCGAATGAAAAGATGAAAGGGAAAAATGATCAAAGGAAAAAAGGTTTTAAGCCACCCTTTTTCAAAAATAATTCTCAGGAAAATCAACAAGTTTAGTCAGCCCAAAATGAACACAATAATGCATATTCATTTGGTAAATGGCCAAGGAAATAGTCGGTACAATATTAGGGATGTGAGGGAAATCATTTTTATAGGGACTACCCTCACAAAGGAGAAATAATGAGAACTTTCCACAACATTAAAGAGGATAAAACAATGGAAGAAATGGGAGGAAGCATGCCAAGTATTTATGCAGCCTTGGACAACAAGAAAGCTAAATATCAATCCCCCATGATTGAAGTCGAGGGTAAGATTGATAACCATCCCATAGTAATTTTGATTGATTCTGGAGCTAGCCATATTTACATAAATTCTAACATTGTTGAAAGATTTTGCTTGTAAATAAGCATAAGAAATATTGGTTAGTTCAATTATCCATAGGAGCTAAGACAAATATCAATTATTTGGTTAAATATTGTCTTATAGACATGACTAGACTCAACACAAAGTTGGATGTAAACATCATACCATCGGGTTCGTATGATTGTCTAATTGACATGGATTGGTTGGAAAAGCACCATGTTGTCCTAGACTATTACAAAAAGACAATCACATGTCTTGATGAAGAAGGGAAACAAGTAAATATTCAAGGCATTCCAAGAGTTGTAGTTATTAGAGAGATTTTAGATATGCAATTGAAGAAGAATTTCAAGAAAGGATGTCAGATTTTTGTAGCCCACATCAAAGAGGTTGCCAAAGATAAAGTGGCAAGCATTGAAGACCATATGGTGTTAAAATATTTTGATTATTTTTTTAGACAAATCCCAGGATTTCCACCAAAGAGAGATATTTATTTCTCTATAGATTTGGTTCCAAGAACTTCCCCAGTGCCCAAGACACCTTATAGAATGGGCACACCAGAATTGAACGAGTTGCAGATGCAGATTGAAGAGTTGTTAAAGAAGGGGTGTATATGCCCAAGTGTGTCACCTTGGGGAGCACCAATAATTTTTGTAAATAAGAAAGATGGAACCTTAAGGCTATGCATTGATTTCAAAAAGTTGAATAAGAACACCATAAAGAAAAAAATATCATTTTTCAAGGATTGATGATTTGTTTGATTAGCTAAAAGGTGCAAGGATATTTTCCAAGATTAACTTTATATCGAGCTATCATCGAGTAAAGATAAAATAATAAGACATCAACAAGACAACATTTAGGAAAATATATGAGCATTATGAATTCATAGTAGTGCCATTTGGACTATCAAATTCCCCAACAATATTTATGTGTTTGATGAATGGAGTGTTCAGGGAGTACCTGGACAAGTTTGTGATTGTGTTCCTAGATGATATATGCATATACTCTAAGTTAGAAGAGGAACATGAGAAGAATTTAAGAATGGTGTTGCAAGTTCTAAGAGAGGATAAATTGTATGGTAAGATAAGTAAGTGCATCTTTTACCAAAACAAGATTCACTACTTGGGGCATATATTTTTAGCAGATGGGATAGTAGTTGATCATGAGAAGATAGAGGCCATTAGAGGATGGATAGTGCCAAAGAATGTGAAATATTTTAGATCATGTATGGGTCTTTCCAGTTATTACTAAAGATTCATAAAAAGATTCTCAAAGATTGCAAGTCCAATCACTTCATTGCAAAAGAAGGGAGTGAAGTTTGAATGGACTTCCAAGTGTGAATAAAGTTTCTAGCAGTTGAAGGAAATATTAACAAGTGCATCGATATTGAATATTGAAGATCAATATGAAGATTTTGTTTTGTGCATTGATGCATGAAAGGAAGGGCTCGGTGGATTTCTCATTCAAAAGGATCATGTGGTATGTTATGTGTCTAGAAAAATATTATAAAAAAAACATGAAATAAATTATGCTACCCATGATCTAAAGTTAGAAACAATTGTACATGCATTAAAAATGTGGAGAAATTACCTTGTGGGTAAGAAATTTGAGCTAAGAATAGACCACTATGTTCTGAAGTATTTGTTTGGACAACCAACACTAAATTCCATACAAACTAGATGGCTGGAATTTTTGAGTGAATATGACTTCGACATTAAGCATATATGTTGGGTATGTGTTATATTCTTTGCACGACTAGCACCAGTGCCTGCTACGTTGCATCGGGTGTGTGGGGTGGGGGGGTTGAGGGGGGGATGAAAGGCCCTCCATTCGGGGGTTACAGGGGGTAAATATCCCCCCTACGTGGGGGTTTAGGGGTAGCGCCCCTAAGAATTTTTGTTTCTTCCTTGAGAAATGCATCACCTTTTTGGCTTGTTTTTCATGTTGCCTTGATTTTCATGTCCATTGTTGGGCAATTTTTCGGCACATGGTTTTTTTCCGAAGGTTTTCTATTTGTGGTTAAGGAATTAGGGTTTTTGACTAATCCAGGTCATTAGGTTAGGGTTTTGAATTCCATTGGATCCTATATGTATATTGTATTGTAAACAATGTATGGTATGAATGAATATAGAATATGTTGGTTTTCCTGGTTTGGGTTTCCAACAGAAAAATATTTGTGTAATGTGTGTATTTGTCATTGTATATTTTTTGTTCTTTTACTCAAAATATGTTTGCATTAAATATTGTACAAGGTTAAAATCTACATTTGGTATCAGAGAAACTATTGGCTTTAGGGGGATGCCTTTGTGGTCAAGGGTTTGGCTTGGGACTATGATAAGCCTTGTTACAGTGGGAGATCTGTGGTATTGATTCTTCAGGTGAAGAGAAATGGAGAGCAGTTTGAAAATGGAGATTGAGAAGTTTAATGGGGATTTTTTTTATCTATGGAAGCTCGATATGGAAGATATGTTGGTGGACATAGATTAGTGGATCACGGTGGATCCAGGTAATGCAACTACAAGAAATTCAATAGATGATTGGAAAAATTTGGATTAGAAGGAGAAGAGCACAATTTGATTGTGTCTCTTAGATTCAGTATTACTGATTGTGTCAGAGGAAGCTACAACCAAGGATTTATGGGCTAAGTTGGGGAAGTTGTATCAGTATAAGTCCCTAGTAAATAAACTATTCCTGAGAAAGAAGTTGTATAACCTGAGGATGAGAGATGGAGACTTAGTGATAGAGCATTTGAACGAATTCAATATTGTGGTAAGTTAGTTAGTATCTATTGAGATTAAAATTTCAAATTAAGATAAGTGTATCAGTGTTTTTTTCTCTTTACCCGATTTGTGGGATAGTTTAGTTGTTGCCATAGGTAGTAATACAACTTCCTTAAAGTTTTATGAAGTGGTCTCATCCTTGTTGTCGTAGGAGATTAGACTGAAGAACATGGAAGGATAGAGCACATATGCATTATTTGCAAGAGGACACTACTAGGAAATAAATATATCTAAGTCCTCAAGTGGGAGATCTAAGTCTAAGGGTATATCTAAATCTCCTAGAATTTTTTTAAAGGTATGTTGGAGATGTGGAAAAGAATGGCACTACAAGAAGCAGTGTAGATCTAAAGTTGAGAAAAAGAAGGGATCTGAAGAAGCTCCTTCTACAGAATAAAATAAATCCAAGGAAGATAGAGGGTATGTGTACTTGGCTTCTTCAAGAACACATGCAGATCATAAGGCATGGTTGGTTGAATCAGGTGCATCCTTTCATATGACTCCCCACAGGGAGTGGTTATGTGAATATGAAAGGTATGAAGGAGGTAAGTTTTTCCTAGGTGATGACTCAGCAACCAGAATCATAGGACGATGAAAATTCAAGTTGAGGATCATATATGGAAATATTAGAACACTACTTGGTGTTCTTCACATCCCAGGTTTGGCCAAAATTTTGATTTTTGTAAGAAAACTGGACAATGCAGGGGTAAAAAAAATATTTGAAAAGGAAACCTGCAAGACGGTTTGAGGAGAAATAGTGTTGTTGAAGGGAGTTTAGTTTGGAACTCTATATAATATGCAAGGAAGAACTATTAGTGATGGGTGTAATAGTTCCATTGTTCTTGATATTGGATTTTAAGAAGAAAGAACTCCTATAGTATCTAGATAAAAGGTTATGTTGTGGCATCAAAAACTGGGGAATATCATATATAAGGGTATTCTAATACTACACGGTAAAGGTATGGTTGAAGGTATGTCTAACTTCTCTCTGGATTTTTGTTCCTGTAAACATTGTGTACATGGGAAGTGGAACAGGGTAAGATTCCCCTCTGGTGCAATGAGGGAAGAAGGAATTTTATAGTTATTTCACAGTGATGTGTTTGGACCTGTGTTTGTTCCATCATTGGGAAAATCTATGTATTATTTCTCATTTATAGATGACTTCTCAAGAAATACTTGGATATATTTCCTCAATAAGAAATATGAATTCTTTGACAGGTTTAAAGAGTTTAAGGCTCTTGTTGAGAATCAAACAAAAAAAATAATTAAGGTGTTGAGGATAGATAATGGCAGAGAGTTCTGTAGGAATGAATTTAAAGAATTATGTAAGAAGTGCAGTATATAAAGGCAGAAGACCACTCCATATAAACCTCAGTAGAATGGAGTTGAAAAAATGATGAATAGGAAGATAATCCAAAAAGAAAGGTCCATGCTCAGTGTGTTCAGTTAGGGAAATAATTCTCAGCAGAGGCAATGGGTATTGCATGTTACCTAGTCAACAGAGCACCCTCATCAACGTTGGATGAAAAGACTCCACAAGAGGTATGAACTGGTAAGAAACCTTCTCTCACATATCTCAAGGTATTTGGTTGTGAGGCCTATGTTCATGTTCCAAAGGAAAACATGAGTAAGCTAGATAAGAAGGTTGAACAGGGTATCTATATTGGGTATAAAGATGGTCTCAAAGGTTATAATCTTTGGAACCTAGAAACTAAGAAGGTTGTGTATATTCGAGATGTGGTATTTAGAGAAATGAAATATGTTGTTAAATAGGAAGTCTTACCAAGTAAGGAAGAACCAGATAAAATAGAGTTTGATTTAAAGGATGATGAATCAGACTCTACAAAAGAATAGGAATTAGAAGAATAAGATCCTCATACTCCAGTATTGAGGAGATTGGTTTGAGAAAGAAGGATACCCGAAAGGTATATTCCATCTGATTTTGTTTCAAATTTTTCTTTGTCTATTACTAATGATGATCCTAGAACTGTTAGGGAGGAACTGGATTCATAGGATGGAAAACTATGGGAAAAGGCCATGGATGAATAAATGGAATCCTTGGATAAGAATATGTCTTGGGATCTAGTGGAGTTGTCGCCTGAAAGAAATCTCATTGGAAGAAAATGTGTATTTGAAAAGAAGCCAAATGTAGAAGGAAAAGTGGAGAAATACAAAGCTCAGTTAGTAGTAAAGGGTTATTCCCAGGTTGAGGGAATTGAATTTGATGATATTTTTTCTCCTGTTACCAAGTTAAGTTCTATTATATTTATGTTATTTGTTGTTGTTGCATTTGATTTTGAAGTAGAACAGATGGATGTGAATACAACATTCCTACATGGGGATATGGAAGAATAAATCTATATGAAGCATCTAGAAGGCTTTGTTGTGAAGGGAAAGAAGGACCTGGTATGCAAGCTAAAAAATTCACTGTATGGTTTAAATAATCGCCAAGGATGTGGTATCAAAAATTTGATATTTATATGTTGGGACTTGGCTTCAAAAGAAGCAAAGAGGATCATTGTGTGTATTTTAAATTAATTGGTGATCATTTGATTTATTTGGCCTTATATTTGGATGACATGTTGCTAATAGGAAACAACAAGGAGATTATCCATGATGTGAAAACACAATTGTCCTATAAATTTGACATGAAGAATCTTGGTGCTGCAAATTTCATTTTGGGCATGGAAATTAAAAGAGATTAAAAAAACAGGAAACTCTAGTTAAATCAAAGAAAATATGTGGAGACAATATTTCATAGGTTTAATATGAAGAAATGTAAACCAGTCAGGGTCCCTATTCCTATTGCTGTAAAGTTATTTGTGGATCAGTGTCCCAAGAAACAGGAAGAGGAGGAGGACATGTCTCATGTTCCATATGTGAGTGCAGTTGGAAGTCTAATGTATGAAATGGTCTGTACTAGACTGTACATTTCACATGCAGTGGGAGTTTTGAGAAGGTATATGTCAAAACCAGGTAAGGAGCATTTGACAGTAGTAAACATGGTTTTCAGGTATTTGTGTGGCACAGATAGCTATGGAGTGTGCTACCAAGGAATACTAGAATTGGATAGAGTGTTGGACATACATGGCTTTGTGGATGAAAACTAGGCTAGAGATATGGATCGTAGGAGATCTACAAGAGGGTATGTGTTTAACCTATTTGGAGGAGAAATCAGTTAGATGAGAAAGATAAAGTATGTAGTGGCACTTTCAACTACAGAAGATGAATACATGGAAGCCACTCATGCAAGCAATGAAGCAGTATGGTTACAAATATTGTGTTCGGGTATTGGGTTGGTACAACAAGTTGTAAGGATAGATTGTGATATTCAGAGTGCAATTTTTCTGGCAAAGAACCCTACTTATCACTTTGTGAGAGACATGGTTGAAGAAAAGAAAGTGTTGTTGATGAAGGTGAACACTTTGAATAATGTTGCAGATTCATTAACAAAATTTGTGAGCACTAAGAAGTTCTCTTGGTGTAGAGGATATATGGGCATTATTTCCCTGGATTGTTGACTATGTAACCTTGTAACCCCATGTATGCAAAGAAAACAACAAGTGGGATAATGTTGGGTATCTGTTATATTATTTGCATGACTAGAAGTTTTTTTTCCTTGAGAAATGTGTCTCCTTTTTGCCTCGTTTTTCATGTTGGCTCAATTTTTGTGTCCATTGTTGGGAATTTTTTCGGCACATGTATTTTTTCCAATGGTTTTCTATTTCTAGTTAAGGAATTAGGGTTGTTGACTATTCTAGGTCATTGGGTTAGGGTTTTGGATGTCGTTGGCTCCTATATGTATATTGTATTGTAAAAAATGTATGGTATGAATGAATGAATATAGAATATGTTGGTGTTCCCTGTTTGGGTTTCTAGGGGGGGAATCTTTGTGTAATATGTGTATTTTTCATTCTATCTTTTATGTTCTTTTACTAAAAATATATTTGCAGTAAATATTGTACAAGGTTAAAATCTACAATATAAAGGGCAAGGAAATTCAAGTGGATGATGCACTCAGCAGGAGAGCTCATGAAGTGCATATTACAACCATTACAACCATCAGCATGTACATCTTAGATATGAAAGATAAATTTGTTGCAGCAGCGAGTTCAAATCAATAGTATGTAAAAATACAAGAGATATTACAACAAAGTAATTTTCAGCTGAAATTTAATTCTTATGAGCTAAAAGAAGATGGAATTCTCATGTACAAAGGAAAAGTACATGTGTCGAATTCCATTGAGATAAAAAATGAAGTTCTAAAGGAAATGAATAATATTGAGCACCCAAGATATCATAAAACAATTACAGTTGTAAGAATCCAATACTTTTGGCCAGGAATGAAAAATTAAGTGGCTAATGACATAGCCAAATGTCTAGAATGCCAAAAAGTAAAGACATAACATAGACACCTAGCGGGTTTTCTACAGCCATTGCCCATTCCGGAATGGAAGTGGGAAGATGTCATAGTTGATTTATTACTAAGCTTCCTAGAACAGTGAAGCAACATGATTCCATCATAGTGGTGGTGGATAAATTGACTAAGGCAACACATTTTATTCCTAAAAAAATACACACAAAGAAACAAATATTGCAAAAAAATATATATGAGAGAAGTTGTTAGGTTACATGGAGTGCCTAAGGAAATACTTTCAAATAGAGATCCCAATTTCACATCTGATTTTTGGAAAGGTTTGTTCAAAGGATTTGGAAAAAAACTAAATCTTAGTACAGCGTATCATCTAGAGTCAGATGGGAAAATAGAGAGGACCAATAGGATAATTGAGGACATGCTTAGAATGTATGTGATGGACCAGCCATTAAAGTGGGAGGATTATATTCATTTAGTTGAATTTGCATACAATAATGGGTATCAGGCCTCATTGAAGATGATTTCGTTTGAAACATTGTATGGAAGAAAATGTAACAAACCAATGAGTTGGGATAATCCAACAAACAAAGAAGTTATTGGACCATAATTGTTAAAAGAAATGAAATAGAAGATAGAAAAGATAAAATAGAATTTAAAGGCTTCCCAGGATAGGCAGAAAAACTATGTAGACAAGAATAGAATTTTCAGATATTTTAAAGTGGGTGAACATGTGTTCTTAAAAGTAAAGGAAAAGAGAAGTTCGATACGATTAGTCAGTTTCCCAAAGTTGGAAGAAAGATATTGCGGGCCTTTTGAAATATTAGAAAAGATAGGGCCAATTTCATACATGTTAGCATTTCTTGCATCCATGAGCATGCATAATGTATTTCATGTATCATTATTAAAGAAATATGTGACTGGCCCTAACCACATAATTTATTGGAATGTGATCTAGGTGGAGCATGAAGGGGATTTCCAAGAGGAACCGGTATGCATCTTGGACCAAAAATTCAAGGTACTAAAGAACGAATCCATAGGGTTGGTAAAGGTTCAATGGACCTGTTACGATCCTAAAGATGCAACATGGGATCATGAAGAAAATATTCAGGAAGATTACCCACACATTTTTGACAATTTTGAAGAAAATGGAATGCAAGACTCATTTTTTAGCAGCTAGAGTTCTGGAACCACATCTCAGATTCGTAACCAACTACACTAGGGACCTTGATAATCAAATGGCTCATTCCATGGCTTAGCCTTGATAAATGCATGGTACATCCTTTGGGTTATCCTTGATAAATGGATGGTACATCCCTTGGGTTAGCCTTGATAAACGGATGGTACATCCCTTGCGTTAACCTTGATAAATGAATGGTGCATTCCTTGGGTTGGTGAGTTGAGAGGAACATGATATTATGGTTGGGACTGTTGTTGGATTTGTAAAATTGTAGAATTTTTATTTTCTAAGTATTATGATGTAAATTTTTATATATGTATATTGACATAGTGTGCATCAAGGATGACGCACAATTGTATGGGAGGGGGAATGTAACATCCCCTCTATAATCCCTAGTTTTATTAATGATTAATGTAGATATAATGTGTGGCTATGGCCAAAGAGATGTAATATGTGAATTGTATTTCTATACTTTAATAATAAAATGTGATGCCAACTTCTAAGGGGACATGAAAAAGATATGGGGGTTGAATTAATCCACAAGAGAGGGGATTTTCTAGGATAATGGCCAAGAGGGATCCAAGGGGGAATTAACCATGTATATTAATTAAACCCATTCTCATAAATTTTCTATTAAGTGTTCCCAAATACAATCATTGAATGCATGTAACAGGGTGGGTGTGAGTAGTCACATCCCAAATTTATTGGGAACATGGGGGTTGAGTACAATCAGCTTGGGGAAGAGTGAGTCAAGAAAGGAAATCCAAAGAGAGTAAATTTGTATGGGTTGGAAGAGTAGTTTTACACATTGATATTTTTTTCATGAGGATCAAGTAGAGAGCAAGAAATAGATCTTGGAGCTGGTGCAACCATGGAGAGAAAATTTTAGAACAAGTTGAAGCATATTGGAGTGTATTTGGAGCTTGAAATTGAAGAGCCAAGTTGTTATACCTGGAGAGTGAAATCCTGAGTGAGTTGTACTAAAAAAACAAGTGTTTGTTTTTATTTGTTGGTAGTTTTCCTAGCAGTGAATTCCCTTGAGTTTCCAGCTAAGAGATTCCTAGCTAGTTGTGCCACCGAGACCCTGATAAACGAATGGGATGCCCGAGGGACTGAGAACAATGAAGGGATACATTCCTTGGTTTGGGAAGGTTAAGAGGAAGAGATATAGTGGAAAACAGAAACAATTGTATGAATATATCAATGGGTTGTGAGTTTTATGAGTCGTGAGTGGACTATGAGAGACCACCCTCTTTTGTGGAATACTAGCCTCAACTCGGGGGTGACTGGTTGTATAGATTTGGAATAGTTAGTCTATGGTTGGGTGGAATTTCCATCCCAAGAATCTGGTTGCACAACTCTCATTTAAAGATAAGTTCTTCATCTTGTTGTTGAGTTGTTTGCATGTGTTATTGTTGTGAATGAACTCTATGTAAATGAGAATGGTTTATATCTTGTTGTAATGAATTGTTTAGTTGCATTGCATGTTGATTATTAGCATGTTTTAGATGCTTCTTTTTTATGGTTGTAGACAGTAGCTAAATTTGTTTTAATTCATATTTGAAATCTATAGTGAAATAGTTAATTGTAAATGATTTAATTTTGTTAGCTGAAATTTCATTTTTATTAGTGTTTTGCATCATAATGTCCCTCAGTTGGGATGGGGGGCATTACAACAGGATGCAAGCACTCTTCAATACTGAAGTAGTGCAACACCAAATAAAATATGATTCAAAGAAGGGGATTGTTCCCTCTTATATGATTCAATATTCAAATACTTCAAGGGAAAGTTGATGACCAGGTGGTTGGGTCCCTACACCATTGAAAAATACTATGATAATGGTTCAATCCAAATAAAAATCATTGATGAAGAAGGAATTCCCTTGCTAGTAAATGGATTCAGGATAAAAGTTTACAACAAGCCAATGAAAATGGAAGAGTTTACAAAAATAGTGAATAAACAAAATATGGATGTGATTGATAGCAAATATGTTCTCAATCCATCCAAATAACGAGATATGAAAAAGAAAAAAGAATAAATACCTGGATGAAAACCCCCCTGAGGCATATAGGACAGATATGTGGGTGAAAACCTCCAATGGAGATGGTCTAAAATATAAGAAATAAAGAAATATTCTCATCAAGAAAACCTCCACATAAGCTTGATGAGGCAGGGCATTGGTGAAAACCAACAATGGCACTTCTGCCTTGAGAAAAAGAAAAAAGAAAAAAGAAAAAAGAGAGAGAAAAGAAAAATATTTTTAGAATACTAATGTTTTTTTTTGTAAGTACCCAAGACTGCATTTGTCGCTATCATCTGCACAAGAAGGAAATAAACAAACAATCAACAACAAATCAATAAGGATAGTAAGCATTTTTTAGTTTATCTGCACTTCCAATATCATCTTCCATACATCAAATTTTCCATCATTTTCATTCTCAAAAATCCTTTTCCCTTTTCATACATCAATAACACTTTCGATATTCATCATTTTACATTTTTTACCCCTTGTTTCAATAAAATTGACCTGCAGGGTCATCCTATAAGATTCTACAGGATTATCCTACAAGATTCTACAGGGTCAACCTACAAGATCATTTCCACAAAGAATAAACAAGCATTCCAATGGACAAAACCAACATTAATAATCTAATTTATAGCATCAACAACATCACAAACTTCTTCAACCATTTATACATCAAGTACAAGTATCGGGACAACAAAGTCACAATTCTAAAAGATACTTTGTATCCTATAGAAAATATTACAACATGCAAAAATACAGCTCTATAGGATTATTTAGCATATTCCATATTACTGCATAGATTTGTTACTGACACAATCATGAAATTTGCACCATACTTAACTATCATACAAATATATTCTACGATGCATGCAAATAGTATTCATAATCAAACACAGAAAGACAGATAACACAAGGTTCTATTACATCCTTGTATCATTCCTTTATTCATAATTCTCATCCATCCACTGCTACATTCAAGAACTCTGAAACTTTGTATCAATCAACACATAAAAAATTATAACCTAACATATCCTAACATAGCACAACTAGACTGAACCAATTGAACCCCTAATATCCCAACCCATTACATATTTATATAGAATTATAGGGATCAAAACCCTAAATTGTTTATCCCAAAATATCCCATTACAATGCATGGCCATCTTAGTTAACTGGTTATTTGACGACTTTCTTCTTCTTTTCAACATGCATGCTTATTTTCTACTACTCTTGTATTTTTTGAATGTCGGGTTGTCATCCTTTTGTCATGATTTATTCTCTTGTCTTTGTGTTGTCTTCCTTCTTCGCATTGTCCTTCCGGGTGTGCCTCAGTTGTACGCTCTCTAAATTTCCTTCTTCTTCTATGAAATTTTCTATACTTAGGATTTTTCCTCGACACTGTATCAAAATTGCAAGACCGTTTCCAAAACTTCCTGTCCAACAGGCCCCCGACACTCACTTGTGGCTCATATAAAGCCACTCAGGCTTGTTTCCTGCTCTTCCATGCCGAAAGGAATTTTTGAGAGGCGGCCTTCACTACCTCCACCTCTTTGATAATTGTGGCATTTGTTGTTGTTATCTCCTCTACTCCCTATGTATTCAAGTTTGTAAGTTTTTCCTCTGCTTCAATTGTTGTTTGCTTGACCTTACCCTGCACCATGCCCAATTCACCAATCACCCACATTGCCTATTCTTGCAGTGGTCCCAGTCTTTGTTGAAGGATCTTTTGTTGATCTCTTATCCTCTTCACTTCTACCTATGCCTGCCGCTGAGCCTAAATGGTTGACATACATTCTACTAGTGGCAGTGTAGTTTCCCCTTCATCTTCTTTTTGTGCATGTTCTTATGCTTCTCTTAGCTTGGATTCTATAACCTTCATCTCTGGGTCTTCTATCAACTTTGGCCACACCTTCACATTATCCTCACACAGTTTTTCACATTTTCCCTCTATCTTATTAATTTTCATAACTGTTGTGGTTGTCGTTCTCTCTCTACCATTGCGCACATATGATGGTGATCCTAGCATGCTCTGTATATTTAAGTCTTCTATTTGTGGTTGGAATCCCTTAATGACTTCACTGATAGTCTACAATTGTTCCTCCATATTCTCTTCGACTACTAGGGGTACTTTTGGAATTGCCTTATATAACTTTTGGATTGTTTCTTGGGTCTTCTGCGCTATCCCTTCTGCCTCATCATTTTCCTTTAATGATTTTTTGGCTCTCTCCTCATCTTCATATTTATTCTTTGGAACCTCTTCTACTCTTCCTTCAACTTCCCTCTTTTTTTGAAGTGTTGTGTCATACTATTCCTGTAATTGGGCTCATTCATCCCTTATTCTTTCTAACTCCTTATTCTCTTCCACTCCTTTGTTTCTAATTTCTTGCGCTAGTCATGTAGCTTTTGCATGGATATCTTTGAGACGACTATATTTAGATGGAACAACGCATTTGCTTTCTCTTGTAACTCACCCATTGGAAACTCCAGCATGTCAGTATCAATATGCAAGGTCCCATTCCCTACTATTAGTTGTGCCATGGATGGTTGTGTACTTTCTTATTCTCTCCTTGGCCCTATTGATGGTCCTTCCCCAAACCTGTGCACTGCCATAGTGCTTGCTGCTTCCAGGATCTACTGAAGTACTCCTAACTAATCTTTTACTATCTTTTGTTTTTATTCTTTCTTCCTTGCTACTTCCTCCCATATATCCTCTATTCTATCCTATATCTTATAACTAATTTTTTCCATATCATCATTCATTAATATATAAAATGGGGTCTTCCTCCGCGCCTTGGATTTATTGCACACCCCTCCTCTTTTTTATTCCCCCTTATCCTTCCTTTTTAGTCCTTTGGGGACTATCAATGTGCTAGAAATATTGCCTACACCATTCGCCTATTCCTTTCCTTTCTCATCACCATGTTCCTCATCACTTATGTCTTGTTCTTCCTCCTCTTCTGATGGTCCTGTTTTTTCTACTAGGCTCTTCCAATCCTCCTCCCAGTCATTGAATATCAAGTTCACGTCTTCTGTGGTCAACCTGTAATTGGTTGGAAACCATTGTCATGTTGGATCCTTCCTATCATGCACATACATATGGTGCATGTCGGCTCTAAATCATGCAATATCCTTGTATGTTGCTACTACTTCTTCTGATATGCGCAGTGTGTGTGCAACTAAATATGTAATATTCTCCAAGTAGGTAAAAAATATGGTGTTATTGTCGGTCTATATTCTTTTAATTAATGAGTGCCATAAATTGGTATATCTCACAGCCATATTACTGCTACCTAAAGTGCACATTAGGATGAGCAACCAAGCGTAATGAAATTTAGTGCCCTTCTCTTGGGAATTTTTTCAATCAGTAAAAATTTGTTGACTAAAAAAATAGCCAAGTTCTTCTGCACTCATTCCATACATTTCCCTACGGCCATAATGACTACAATCAGTACTTTATATTTGCAACATTTTTTTGGTAGTTTCCAGGCCAATACCTACGTCGCAAATCTCACATTCTTATAGTTGATTTTTTTAACATCCAGGTCCCTCTTTCCCATGAATGTGTCAAATTTTTTCTTCATTGACTTAGAGATGGCTCGCTCTCCCACGTTGTTGAAAAATAGTCTCGGTTCTTCTCATGCTTTGGGAAATCATGTAATACATGCAATCAATGCATTATCAATTGATATTGGGGGATCTTGCCAGAGTGTCCCCCCATGAACACAACTTAATAATACCTTCACACATGCATTGATTTCTATACTCCTCCCTAAATGTGGAATGTCAAATAGGTTCAATATTCCTGCCTTCTGCAACTATGACGCCCATTCTTGTGATTCGATCAGAATTTCTCATGTTTTTGGGATGCTCCTAGCGCTCAAATACCAATCCTTGGCCAAATCAGAGAATTTTTATGCATCTGTGATATCATGGTCTATAAACTTAAGGTTTGCCATCTTCATGAGCATATCTTCATCACTACTTACCCCAGTTGGAACTTGAGCTATCGAAACTGTGTACTTTCCATTGGCTAGTACATTTATTAGTGGCACATCATCCATCCTTGGTGGTAAGTAGTCTCTGTGAAATCCTTCCGGTGACACTAAAGCCAAAGCTCCAACTACCTCCTCGACCTATGGTGATGCTACTAGTTGTTTCACTTATTTTCTTGTTGTTGCAGATGATCCTCCAACTCTTGGCGGTGCCATTTGTTTCTTGTTACTAGTTCTTGTACTTAACTTTGTTTCTCTTCATGAGTTTTTGTAGCTCAGATCTGGTAGCTCGACTTTGCTCTCCAATTAACTATGGTACACTTTGTTTTCTCCCGCTCACCTGTAACATTGGGTTAAAATTAACGAATTCTTGTTATTTTTGTTCTTTCGTGCCAAATGTACCTATCTCATCTTGCCTTAACTACCTTTTCCAATCCCCCATCGTTGTTGATGAGTCGTAAACTAAATGCTCCTTTATTTCCAAATCCATCATGTGATTTTTCTCTTGTACTGTCGATCTGTTTTGATTTGTGATGACTTTTATCATTTAATACTTATACATCGTTTTTTATGACATGTCTATCCCACCTCATAATCGTCGTTTCTGTGATTTAATACTTTTAACGGTCTTTTCATTTCCAAACTGAACATTGATTCTTTGTTGTTTTATCGATATGCTTCACATTCTATCTTGTTTATGTCTTGTCTCTTAAAATATCACAATGCTATTATGATGTGTGATGACCATTCCTTCTATGCAAGTTCCTACATCTACTTTTTATTTGATTTTCTTTTGTTTTCTACTTTTTATATGTGTTTGCTTGTCTTTCTTTCTACTATGGTACAACTACTATAGTACAGGTGTGTCAACGTAGCCCAGATTACTACGCAGACTGTCGGTCCACTCTATAGAGTTTCAGCCAACTTCCATTCACCATTCCTTCAAGGCCTTCACCATTCAAAGTTTCCAATCACATAGCACCTATCTATAACACCCTTTTTCCCTGGTCTGTAAAAATAACTATATTGGCCAAGAACTATGGAAAACTCAAAGATGTGAATGTTTGACTTGATGGACCTTTGGATAAAAGGTCGATGAATGTAAATTATGTTATGAATATGTTTTGCATGACTGTTGGGAGAGGGATGTGCTAAAAAGAGACTAGATGGCTAATGAGAGGTGGTGGAAGGGACCTGGAATGGTTGCGTTAACTTCCATTGAGCCAGTAATGTACTGGTTTATACTTGCTCACAAACCAAAGTAGATCTCTGATCCTGGAATGGATTTCCCATCAGATTGGTAGGTGGGGAGGCTCCTCAAGAGTTAATGAGGGGATGGGGGTGAAATGCCCATCTGTAACATCCCTCAGACCTGACCAAGGATGGTGTAATTCACGCAACATGCAACCTTGCAGACAGAAATTGGCAACAGAGGAAATGTGGTAAGACAGAGAGCAGTGTGTGCAATGGGGATTGCAAAAGAGATTGGAGAAACCTGACGCAGACCGCACCCTTTGCTTCGACAAAGACCTTTGCACTGACCTCCCGGTCTTAAGGATCATTCTAATTTTACCTTCGAGCCGGAGTGGCTCCTACGATTCTCCACTGGAATCTTTGTTTGAAATTGACCCACAGGTCTTTTTCGGTACCTTACAGCCTTTAGGCCCGGTTCTTCCTTTGTTCCCAACAGAAAATCACAATCAGGGATTCAGGGTTTTCAAAATCCCGATGTCATGACCTTTTGGTTCCCGATTTCTCGATCTCTGCTTTCCTGATATGCTCCCTTTGTGCTTTAGCCCCTCCTGGCTATGCCCTAGTCATGTGACCTGCCTTTATATGACCGCAGTCATACCTTTTATCGGGGTTCGGGGTTTCGAATGTCGAAATGCACTAAACCTCTTGTCCACGGAATCCCTGATTTCCCGATTAAGGACTATTCTTTCAGGAAATTTCCCGAAAGCTTTGATCTTGGCCACACGTCCTTAAGGATAGACGGTCCTCACCGTTTCGAGGTTTTCACTGTGATACTTCTCGATACTTTGTTATGCTGAGATGACGTCAGCAGGGCCCCACACGAAGCTCTCCTCCTTTCGGAAAATCAGGCTTCACAATTCCAAGTTGCAAGTCCTCCTTGTCTCCCTGACTCATGAAATGTCAATCCCCGACTTCCCTCAGATTTTTGACACGCATCCCAAGTGGATGGACGGTTCAGATTTACCCTCAAGGTTTCACCAACTTCCAAGCCAAACCACTTTCTTGTATGAGTCTCGATGATCGAAATGTCGATGGGCTTCTGATATCGTCCACGTGTCCCAACTGATGGATGGCTCCGATCGTTTACGGGGTTTCCAACATGGATTTTCCTGATCTCTTGCTCACGGGACTCTCGATTTGCCGAATCCTGAAACTCCGATGGAGTCTTCCCTTTTGGGATTTTTCCCATTATCTTAGATCTCCTCCACGTGTCCCCTCGAGATGGGTGGTCTTGATTCAACCTTGGGATTTTGAGACTTTCGATGCCCTGATGACACAAGTTCTTTGTCAACTTAAAACCCCGGTCGTCGAAATGCCGATGGGCTCTCGATGATTTCCACCTATCTCCTCAAGATGGACGGCTTAGATTGATTCCAGGATTTTCACTATCAAAATTCCTGATCACTCGTCCTCGTGATTCCCGATTTTACGAATGCCAAAATTTTGATGGCCACACCTCTCGTCAGAACTTTCCTCCTCCCGTTCACGAAGCTTAAACTCCGTGCAACTCATGGTCAATCAAATGGCTAACAGGTATTTCTGTGAAGATCCTACGGTCCACAATCTCCTGATCTTGAACTTTGGATGCAGTCGTAACCTCCTCACTTCTCTGGAAGATCTGACGGCTGGCTGGATTTCGCTAATCCTCCCCTCAGACTCCTGACCATCGATCACTTCCCTTTGATGATTCGTGTGAATGAGACCATGGACTCTTACCTGGACTTATCCACTTACATGATGAACTTTCGATGTCCCTCAATGTTTTCAAGGTCTTACTCCTCCTGAGCTTCTCACAACTTCAAGCCTAAGAAAAGACTCTGGCGCACACTCCTTACGCAACCTCCAGACACCTTCAAATTTCAACTACTTCGACTCTGCGCATACCTGCAGCAGCAGTCCTTCGATATTTTGCTCAGGTTCGCAACCCTAGAAATTTCCTTGGCCTGTGCACTCCTTGCACGGCACTTGTGCCCTACTGCACTCTGAGAAAATGAGAACAATCGCTACCTCTCCTGAGATTTCAGAGACAACCCTCTAAACTCCTTGTCAACGCACTCCTTGTGGACAATTCAACTGCACTCCTTGTAGGAATATTGCTCAGACAGAGAAACAATTGAAGCTCATTCCTTCTCCTTCCAGACTTCAAACCCAGACCATGAAATCACATACACAACATATAAAAACAAGTGTATAAGAAGAAGAAAACATTCATGAGCATATCATTCAGCATCAATACACAGAGAATAAACACAAAACCATGAATTTGAATCAATCTCTTTCTATTAATCCAAATATCAGTACATGGGTGTTCTTACTCACTCTCTGCTCCTCTTCTATGCTCCAATGCTTCTAAATCTGATAATGTTACAATGCACAATGAGGGTGTCTATATCCCATTTCCCTCTTGCGCTCTACAACAGTCTAATCTAGAATTAAATTCTATCTACCTGCATAAATGCCTTCTACCTACTATGGATGAGAGCGGATCGCTCAAGGTCCTTTTCAATACATAAGTACGCCTCTCCTTAACTATCACATTTAATTTTGGCACATCCACTCTTCAAAAGTTTTTAAACAATTTAACATATGCTCAAAATGTGTGGCGCTTGCCCCCATGCTCGCTTGATGTTGGCGATGCTCCTGCATCATACTCCCTCACTTGAAAATTTTCATGGGCTCCTGTCCATGAGCTCTTGCATGGTTTGTCCATGCTTCTGAATCTATGCTTCATTCTCCCAGCTGGCATCTTCAACTGGATGGCCCTTCCACTTGACCAAATATTTAAAGTATTGTTTCCTTCTGGTCTTCTTGCCAATTCTTTTGTCTAGTATGTTTTCCATCTGTGGCATCTCTGCAACTGGCATCTACTTTTGTCATTGAACCTCTGAATGTTCATCACCCGTTCCTTCTTCCTTAGCTTTGTATGGGTACAAATATGAGACATTGAATATCGGAGAAATTCCAATCCCATCGGGTAATTCAATCTCATAAGCATTTGCCCCAAATTTCTTCAAGACCCTACATGGCCCGATTTTCTTCATCTTTAGTTTATTATATGTTCCTCTCGGGAACCTTTCCTTCCTCAAATGTGCCAGAATCAAATCACCAACTTCAAACTGAAGTTGTCTTCTGTGTTGATCTGCTCTACGCTTATACTTCTGGCTTGAACTCTGCAATCACTCCTTCACCTTGTTGTGAAGTTCCTTCATCATCTCTGTGAATTTTTCTGCACTAGCACTCCTAGTCGCAGTCTATTTTGAATCCCTCAATTCAGAAATTCCTCTCGGCTACACGCCATAGACAATCTGAAATGGAATTTTCCATGTTCTCCTATTGACTGAGTCATTATACGCAAACTCTGTCTGTGGTAATATATCATCCCACTGGCTGTGGTGTTCTGTCACCAGGCTTCTCAGCAAGTCTCCCAGACTTATGTTCACTACTTCTGTCTGTCCATCTGTCTGAGGATGATAAGCTGAACTAAAAGACAAGTTAGTTCCCAGCTTCTTCCATAAGGTCCTCTAGAAGTGCCCTATGAACTTCATATCTCTATCCGAAACTATACTCCTTGGTAAGTCGTGAAGTCAAATGACTTCTTTGAAAAACTGGTTCACAATGTGAGTTGCGTCACTTGTTTTCTGACATGGAATGAAGTGTGCCATTTTTGAAAATCTATCCACCACCAAAAAGATTAAATCAACACCTCTTTGTGTTCTTGGCAACCCCAATATGAAATCCATGCTAATTTCATCCCATGGCCTTCCTGGTATGGGCAATGGTTGATAAAACCCTGCATTTTGCTTTCTTCCCTTCGAATGCTGGCAAATTCTACATCGGTCCACGAATCTCTTGACATCTTCTCGCATTCCCGGCCAAAAATATGACTCATTCAACTTCGCGAATGTTTTTTCATGAACAAAATGTCCGGCCAATCCTCCACTGTGTTTCTCCTTTAACAAGTTCTCCCTCATGGAGCACTTCAGAATACACAGTTGATTACCTTTGAACAACAATCCTTCCTAGATCATGTATTCTATCCATTGGCTTCTGTCTCTGAGAACTGGATTCTTAGTTGCTTCATATGCTTCTTTAAAATCCTAATCATCTGTGTACATGTCCCTGAGATCATCAAAACCCAACGTTTTGACTTTGAACTCCTGCAACAGTAAACACTTCCTTCTCAAAGCATCAACAACTTTGTTAGCAGTACCAGAAATATGTTTAATCACAAATGTGAAATTCTGCATATACTCAACCCATTTGACATGTTTCTGATTCAACTTTTCCTGTTGAGTCACAAATTGCAATGCATGGTTATCAATGTATAAAACAAACTCTTTGGGAATCAAATAATGCCTCCATTTTTTTAACGCCTGTATAATATCATAAAACTCCTTATCATAAGTGGAGTATTTCACTTTCGCTTCATTCGGATTCTCGCTGAAGTATGCTATTGGCCTTTCTTCTTGACTCAAGACTGTCCCTATCGCAAACCCACTTGCATCGCACTTTACCTGAAATGTATTCTAGAAATATGACAACACCAGAATTGGTTGTTCTGTAATCTTCCTCTTCAACAGGTTAAAACTCTTCTTAGCTTCTTCTGTCCAGTGAAAAGATTTATGTCTTTTCTTCACTGTATCCATCATCGCTGCGCTAATTCCAATGAAATTCCTAATGAACTTTCGGTAGAAACTAGCCAATCCATGAAAACTTCTCACCTCAAATATGTTCTTCGGTGATGGCCAATTCTTGATCACTTCCACCTTATCTGGATCCATCCTCAATTTGTCTGCAGAAATAAAAAATCCCAAGTAAATGAGTTATGTATTCATGAATGAGGATTTTTTCATGTTTATGAGCAGCTTCTCTTGCTATAATATTTTCATCACAATAGTCAAGTGTTTCAGATGCTCATCCCTTGTTTTACTGAAGATCAGTATGTCATCTGAATACACAATGACAAATTTTCCGATGAACTCTTTAAGGACTTCATTCATCAACCTCATAAAGGTGCTTGGCGCATTTGTTAATCCAAACGGCATAACAAGCCATTCATACAACCCTTCGTTTGTTTTGAATGTTGTCTTCCACTCATCACCTTCCCTCATGCGAATCTGATGATAACAACTTTTCAAATCAACCTTTGAAAAATACTTTGCTCCACTCAAGCAATCCATCAGATCATCCATCCTCGACAATGGAAATCTATACCTGATGGTTATCTTGTTAATGGCTCTTGAATCAGTGCACATCCTCCAGCCTCCGTCTTTCTTCGGACTGAGTACTATTGGAACAACACACGGACTCAAGCTTTCCTTGACCAAGCCTTTGTCCAACAACTCCTGGACTTGTCTTTTTACCTCTTCATTCTCTTGTGGCATCAATCTGTACGCGGGTTTATTTGGCAAACTAGATCCTAGTATGAGATCAATATGGTGACTCACACTTATGATCGGTGGCAACGAACGAGGTAATTCGTCCACTATTATATCAACGAACTCTTCCAACAGTCCCTGAATCTCTTCTGATAAATCATCCACTTTTGTGCTAGTGAGAAAAATTCTAGGCTTTCTGACCACAATGAACTGCGGATCTTCCTTCTTCTTAACCTCTGTAAGAAGTTCTTTCCCACTCATGAGAGGTACAGTGTTGCTTACTTCCAGTTTCACGTCATTATCTTTGATTGGAAGCAACATATGAGTTCTACCATTCTTTTCTAGAGTGTATGTGTTCATCTTCCCATCATGAATCACATTTCTGTCATATTGCCATGGTCTACCCAGCAATAAATGACAAACATCCATAGGAATAACATCACAAAGTATCTTATCATTATATCCTCCTATTTTAAACTCAACTAAACATTGTTTAGTGACATTTACCTGATGTCCCTTTTGTAGCCATGAAACTTTGTATGGACTCGGATGTTCAATCGTCTCCAGCTCCAACTTTTCTACCATCTCCGTCGAAACGAGATTATCCGTGTTTCCACTGTCCACAATGACCTTGCATACCTTGTCCTTGGTTTTGCAAGCAGTCCGAAAAAGTCTATTTCTCTGGACTGAACTCTCGACTTCCTTTTCTGGTGTCAAAAGGACTTTTCGCATCATCAACGATCATCTGCCTTTAGCATCTTCTACCTCCACATCTCGCCTTTATGCTTTGGCAATGTGAGTTTATCCACCCTCTTTCATTTTATCAGGACACTCATAAGACTTGTGCCCATTCTTTCCACATGTGAAGCATTTTATTACTCCACCTCTTCCTCTTCCTCTACCTCTAGTACGAGGAAAAGTATTATTATTGGCATATTCTCCTCTCTGCTCAGTATGTTATCCTCTCTATTCAGCATATTTCCCTTGCTGTAAGCTTCCACCTCTCTCAGTTCGAGTCTGAGGTTTCTTCCAGTCTTCCTTGGGCTTCTGATTTTTATCTTGGACAACTGATTTTCCCTTGGCTTGACTTCTGCCTCGACCTCTCTGACCTTGCTTTCGTCTTAGCTTCTCTTCTTCTTTTAGAGACATCTGATAAGCATCTTCCACTGTCCGAATGGTTAACATACTCATCTCATCCTGAATTTCATATCTCAGTCCATTCATATACCTGGCTACTTTTTCATCATTGCTTTCATGATGACCTTCCCTGATATTCAGCCTGTAAAATTCCTCAGTATATTCCTTCACTGACATCAGCTTCTATCTCAGGTTCTGCATTCTCCTGAACAGAGTAATCTGGTAATCCCTAGGGATGAATTTTGCCTTCATCTTTGCAATCATCTTGTCCCAGCTCTTAATTTTCTGCTTGCCTTGGCAATGCCTATCCTCTTGTAGTTCATCCCACCACAATGATGCATGTCCTTTTAATCTCGTGACAGCATGCTTAACCTTCTTGTCCTCTTCGACATATTCATAGTCAAAGTAGGTGTCTAGAGCTCTAATCTAATCTAGAAGCTCTTCTACATCTAGATTTCCCTCATAAACTGGAATGTCCATCTTCGCCTTTGCACCCATTCTTGCAACAACTTTAAGCAAGCGTTCATTTGCTACATCTTCTGTTGTGACTTCTTCTTCTCCATGTCCAACATCATCTTCATTTTCAGACTCACTGATATCTCCTACATCAGCTGTGTGTTTTTGTCTTATCTCCATGTCTACAAGTCTGGCACGTATGTTATGCATATCCCTCTCTACTTCTAGATTATGCACCTGTCTACCCCTTCCTCTGGACGTCTCCCTTTCCTCCTCTGGATCGGTTGATTGTCTATCTCTTCTCCTTAGCGGCATGGTGAATTATTTTTTTCATCTCCCTGCTACAGAAAGCAAATAAGATTTTCTAAGCTCTGATACCAAACTTGACACAGACCGCACCCTCTGCCTCGACAGAGACCTCTGCACTGACCTCCCGGTCTTAAGTATCATTCTAATTTTACCTTCGAGCTGGAGTGGCTCTTGTGATTCTCCACTGGAATCTTTGTTTGAAATTGAACCACAGGTATTTTTCGGCACCTTACAGCCTTTAGGCCCGGTTCTTTCTCTGTTCCCAATAGAAAATCACAATCGGGGTTTCAGGGTTTTTAAAATCCCGATGTCATGACCCTTTGGTTCCCGATTTCCCGATCTTCGTTTTCCCAATATGCTCCCTTTATGATTTAGCCCTCCTGGCTATGCCCTAGTCATGTGACCTACCTTTATATGACCGCGGTCATACCTTTTATCTGGGTTCGGGGTTTCGAATGTCGAAATGCACTAAACCTCTTGTCCACGGAATCCCCGATTTCCCGATTAAGGACTATTCTTTCGGAAAATTTCCCGAAAGCTTCGATCTTGGCCACGCGTCCTTAAGGATAGATGGTCCTCACCATTTCGGGGTTTTCACCATGAGAATTCCCGATACTTCGTTATGCTAAGATGACGTCAGCAGGGCCCCACACTGAGCTCTCCTCCTTTCAGAAAATTGGTCTTCGCAATTCCAAGTTGCAAGTCCTCCTTGTCTCTCTGACTCGCAAAATGTCGATCCCCGACTTCCCTCGTATTTCTGACATGCGTCCCAAGTGGATGGATGGTTCAGATTTACCCTTGGGGTTTCACCAACTACCAAGCCAAACCACTTGCTTGTATGAGTCTCGATGATCGAAATGTCGATGGGCTTCCGATCTTGTCCACATGTCCCAATTGATGGACGGCTCTGATTGTTTACGGGGTTTCCATCATGGATTTTCCCAATCTCTTGCTCACAGGACTCCTGATTTTCTGAATCCTGAAACTCTGATGGAATCTTCCCTTTCGGGACTTTTCCCAAGATCTTAGATCTCCGCCACGTGTCCCCTCAAGATGGGCGATCCTGATTCAACCTCAAGATTTCGAGACTTTCGATGCCCTGATGACACAAGTTCTTTGTCAACTTAAAACCCCGGTCGCTGAAATGTCGATGGGCTCTCGATGATTTCCACCTATCTCCTCAAGATGGACGACTCAGATTGATTCCAGGATTTTCACTATGAAAATTCCCGATCACTCGTCCTCGTGATTCCCGATTTCACGAATGTCAAAATTTCGATGGCCACACCTCTCATCGGAACTTTCCTCCTCCCGTTCACGAAGCTTAAACTCTATGCAACTCCTGGTCAATCCAATGGCTAACAGGTATTTCTGTGAAGATCCTACGGTCCACAATCTCCTGAGCTTGAACATCGGATGCGGCCGTAACCTCCTCGCTTCTCTGGCAGATCTGACAGCTGGCGGGATTTCGCTAATCCTCCCCTTAGACTCCTGACCATCGATCACTTCCCTTTGATGATTCCTGTGAATGAGACCAAGGACTCTTCCCTGGACTTATCCACTTACGCGATGAACTTTCGATGTCCCTCAATGTTTTCAAAGGCCTTACTCCTCCTGAGATTCTCACAACATCAAGCCTAAGAAAAGACTTTGGCGCGCACTCCTTACGCAACCTTCAGACACCTTCAAATGTCAACTACTTTGACTCTGCACACACCTGCAGCAGTAGTCCTTCGATATTTTGCTCAGGTTCGCAACCCTAGAACTTTCCTTGGCCTGCGCAGTCCTTGCATGGAACTATTATTGGATAAATCTGTAAGTGAGGACACAAACTGATCTCCCTAGATCCACCTGGATCTAGAACAAAGCAATACAAAATAATACTCTTTCCCTAGATTTTGACTATTGAATTGACTAGGAGGCAAGAAATAATAACATACCTTAGTATCGCTTCCTATGGTCTTTGTTGCTCCTGCTTCGCTCCAGTGCTCTCGTACAACCAAGACCAAGACAACACCAACCAAGCAAAGTGAAGAAAGCACTATCCATTCAACAGTTAATCTATGTATATGATCAAGAAATTATACAATAAAGTGGAAATAGCTTTATGGGAAAGGGACATATTACTGTATCATATTAATGGAAATTAAATATTACAACCTGAGCCTTGATGTCGCAAACTTTCTTTCGATGTCCCTTGGCTCTGAAACACACTTGCTCACTTGCATGAAGAAAAACAATTCCTTTGGATGAACTTGCTAGAGCCTCCAAGATGTTGTAGCATCAGTCCTTCACACAATTCTTTCACTAATTCTCCAATGAATCTCTTGCTTAACTTTGCTTGCTTAACCTTTTCCATGAGAATTCCCTCAATATATAGGAGAGAATGAATTAGTTACTTTGATAAGAATGATCCCAAAATATCAGGGAATCCAGTACTAGGATAACCATTCGAATGCCATCTCATTCTTCTAGAAGATTCCTTTCTATAAGCATCGAGAATTCACCTTTTTACTTGCTTAAGAAAGAGTTCGTACCCTAGCAGTTCAACACAGTTCGAACTTCTCACACCCTGGCTTAAGGCAACCTGCGAGAATCATGCATTCTCGTAGGCAAATATACTAGCAGCCTGCAAATGTTAAGGTCCTAACTCGCACATAGGTAGATCAATGTATTCGGATGTAATAAGGTCAATATTAATAAGACCTTTCAATAAAATAGAATAAGGCGAATGTAAGAAGACCTAATAGAAGCTTTCGCTTCTAGAAGGATCTTCCTCTAGATGCTTCTCTTAGTAGACATAGTTAGTATAAATAAGGGTTGAGGGTATGAAAAACCCTAGCTTGGATATTATTGTAACAGAGCGTTGCTCGACTGGAGGTTGCCCCCTCGAAGAGGCCTGTGAACATTGCTATCTGATTCAAAGTGTTATTTCTGTTGCTATTTTGTATATCATTTCTATGTATTGTGAAGATTATGCTGGACATTTTACTATTATTCTGTCATTTCTAGCATTTCATTTCTGTTCTGCATATTTTATATATCTGGTATCTTGCAAGTGGTACCAGAGCACTTTCCTTGGCAGAAATTGTGGGTATTTTTTTTTTCAGGGTAGAGACGTATTCCGACATCTTTAAGCCACAGAGATCTGTCGTTATGCGCATAAACCCGCGGTTGATGGATTCATACACGCAGGAAATACAAGTGGTTCTTAAGCGCACGTTTGTTGGCCACCCTTGTAACCCCTGTTGGTACCCCTTCGAGTGGTAACGCATCAGACAACACCTGTGTATGGACCGGCCTAGATTTCCTGAAGCCCTCTGTAGATAAACCTATCGGTCGTCGGACTGCTATAGTGTCACTGAGAACAACACTCGGGAAGATACTCTCTAGTACCTGGGTAGTCGGATAGTACGGTTAAGGGTATGGTCTATCCTCCTTAGTTAGTGCCCTGAGATATTGGGCCGAGTAAGACTGTTGGACCCCGCACGTATATCAGAGAGCTATAGCACAGGGAAAACCCTTGTCTGTAGAACCCTTGAATACCTAACCCTTGGGGAACATAAACAACAATATAAACAAATTAAACCGGCGAGATCTATTAACCCGCATCTGT
>ML792197.1:40547-54894 GCA_009831015.1 Picea engelmannii
TCATCCATATTGTAAGGGTATAAGTCTACCACATTGAATATTGATGAAATTCCAATGTCTTCTAGCAGTTCAATCTCATAAGCATTTGTAACAAATTTTCTGAGGATTTTACAAGGGCCTATCTTCTTCATCTTCATCTTATTATATTTCCCTCTTGTAAATATTTATTACCTCAGGTATGCCAAGACTTGATCTCTGATATCAAAATTCACTTCTTTTCTTCTCTGGTCTACTTTGTCCTTGTATCTTTGGTTTCTATCCTGTAGCTATATTTTGATTTGATCATGCAGCTTATGCATCTCTGCAAAAAAATCCTATGCTCCTACACTTCAAAATTTAGTCTTTCCCAAATATTTCAATTCTAAAATTCCTCTTGGATGCATTCCATATACTATCTGGAATGGAATCTTACCAATACTCCTATTTGGTGAGTCGTTATATGCAAACTCTGCTTGAGGTAAAACTTGATCCCACTAACTATTATGTTCAGTTACCAAACTCCTTAGCAGATTCCCTAAGATTATATTCACTAACTCAGTTTTCCCATCTTTCTGAAGGTGATATGATGAACTAAAAGAAAAAATTGTTCCCAACCTTTTCCACAAATTCCTCCAAAAGTGTCCCACGAATTTGGTATCTCTGTCTGAGACTATACTTCTGGGTAACCCATAAAATATCACAATCTCCTTGAAAAATAGATTCTCTATGTGGGTAGAATCACTGGTTTTGTGAAAAGGTATAAAATGTTCCATATTTAAAAATATGTCAACCACCACAAAGATTGAATCATTTCCCCTCTGGGTTCTTGGTAATCCCAGAAAAAATCCATACTTACAACATCCCACAACCTGTCTGGAATAGGAAATGGTTGGTACAATCTAGTGTTATGTTGCTTTCCTTTAGCATACTATAAAATTATACATCTTTCCATGAACTTCTTCACATTAGACCTCATACCTGGCCAATAGTATGAAGAACTCAACCGCGCATATGTTTTATCATGGCCGAAGTGTACAACCAATCCTCCACTATGTTTCTCCTTCAACAAATTGTCCCTCATTGAGCATCTTGGGATACATAATCGACTTCCTTTGAATAATAGTCCTTGTATTATATACTCCATCCATTGATTTCTATCCCTCAACAAAGGATTTTCACATGCTTCGTAAGCTTCCTTGAAATATGGGTCTTCTTGGTACATCTCCTTGAGGTGTTCAAATCCCAAAGTTTCCACTTGGAATTCCTATAAGATCAAACATCTATTGTTCAAATCATATGCAACTTTGTTAGCACCCCAATTAATATTCTTAATGACAAAATTAAAATTCTGCATGAATTCTACCCATTTGGCATGTCTCTAGTTCAATTTCTCTTGTCTGGTTATGAACTGCAAAGCATGATTGTCAGTATACAGAATAAACTCCTTCGGCATGAGATAATGTCTCCACTTTTTCAAAGATTGAATTATAGCATAAAATTCTTTGTCATATGTCGAACACTTCTTCTTAGCATCATTCAATTTCTCACTGAAATAAGCAACACGCTTATCATCCTTACTTAAAAATGTGCTAATGGCCACTCCACTAGCATCACATTTGACCTGGAAAGTATTCTTAAATTATGGAAGAATGAAAATAGGTTGTTCTGTTATATTTTCTTTCAACACTCTAAATCCTTTCTCCTCTTCTTTTGTCTGGTAAAAAGAACCATACTCCTTTATAGTATCTAGTATGGGTGCACAAATATTGTTGAAATTCCTAATGAACTTTCTGTAAAAACTCACTAACCAATGAAAAATTATTACCTCAAACACACTTATTGGAGAAGGCCACTCTCTTATAGCTCTCACCTTTTATGGATCCGTATTCAATTCATTTGAAGAGATTAAAAATCCAAAATACACAAGTCTTGTCTTCATAAAATAACATTTCTTCAAATTCACCAACAACGTTTCTCGCTACAACCTTATCAACACCATCTTCAAGTGTCTTAAATTCTCCTCTTCAGTCTTACTGAAAACTAGAATATCATCTAAACAAATAGTCAAAAACTTCCCAATAAAATATTTGAGCACTTCATTCATTAACCTCATGAACGTACTTGGTGCATTTGTTAAACAAAACAACATAAAAAACCACTCATACAATCCTTCATTTGTCTTGAATGTTGTTTTCCATTCATCTCCCTCTCTCATTCTTATCTTATGATAAACACTCTTCAAGTCTATCTTGGAAAAGTAATTATCTCCACTCAAAAAATCCATCAAATCATCCATTCCGGGTAAAGGAAATCTATACATGATGGTTATATTGTTGATGGCTCTAGAATATGTGCACATTCTCCAACTTCCATCCTTCTTTGGACTCAACACAATTGGTACTGCACACAGGCTCAATATTTCTCTAATCAAACCTTTATCCAACAACCCTTGGACCTTCTCCTTGACCTCTTCATTCTCATGAGGGGTCAATATGTATGCTACCTTGCTTGACAAACTTTCTCCCAGAATAAGGTCAATATGATGGCTGATACTCCTGATGGGTGGTAAAGTATGAAGTAACTCATCCACCACAATGTCAACAAACTCATCCAATAACTCCTGAAATTTCAAAGGAAAATCATTCATAGAAGTGCTTGTAAGGATGAATCTTAGAATATCTATAACAACCAACTGCATTTCCTAGTCTTTATTGACTTCTTTCAAGATCTCCTTCCCACTCATGAGAATTGTACTAGGAATAGCCTCCTTTTTGAATCTCGTATCTTCTATTGGAAACAACATACTATTACACCCATTTTTATCAAGGGTATAAGTATTCTTCCTCCCATCATGTATGAAATTCCTATCATATTTCCATGGTCTCCCCAATAGAACATGACAAACATCCATAGGTATGACATCACATAAAACTTCATCGTTGTAACCACCTATTTTAAACTCAACCTTACACTTTCGACTTACCATAACTTGATGTCCTTTTTGCAACCAAAACACCTTGTATGGATTCATATGTGTTGTCATATCCAACTTTAAATTTTCCACCATCTCTATGGATACCAAGTTTTCAGTACTTTCACTATCTATGATCACCTTGCATAGTCTGTCTTTAGTCTTGCAAGCAGTTCTGAACAGATTGTTTCTCTGAACTAGTTTTTGTACCTCTTTTTATATCTTTACAAGAGCTTTCCTCATCATGAGGGATATTCCTTCTTCAACTAATTCTTCCTTCATCTCTGTCTCCACATTATTCTAATGTGCCTTAGAAATGCGAGCTTCTTTAACTCCTGCATTCTTGCTTTCAAGACATTCCCAAGACATGTGCCATGTTTTAACACACGCATAATACTTCACTTCTCCTCCTTTGCCTCTTCCTCTACCTCTAGGAAAATGATTTATTCCTCTAGAGTATCCTCCTCTAGAAATTCCTCCTCTCTCTATCTGGATGTTAAATCCTACAACTTCTCCTATGAACTTCTGGAACTTTTCTCTGGTTATTCCTCTTCCTCTGTTAGGACTCTTTCCTCTGCCTCTCTGACTCTACTTTCTTGTCAGTTTTTATTCTTCCTTTAGGGATACCTAATAATCATCTTCTACTATCCTCATTGTCATCATACTAATATCATCTTGTATTTCATACCTCAATCCATTTATATACCTAGCAACTTTCTCTTCATCATTCTCCCTATGTCTTTCTCTTATATTCATCTTATAAAACTATTCATTATAGTCCTACACCAACAAACCTTTCTGTCTTGGATTCTGCAACTTTCTAAACAGATTCAACTGATAATCCTTGGGTATGAATTTATCCTTGATCTTGGCTACTATTCTATCCCAACTCTTAATCTTAGTCTTACCTTTCCTTTTTTTGTGATCTTGCAACTCATCCCACCATAAGGCTGCATGTCCCTTTAACCTAGTCACTGCATGCTTTAATTTCTTCTCATCATCATTCTCCTCATAGTCAAAGTACTTGTCTAAAGCACTTATCTGGTCAAGCAATTATTCCACATTCAAATTACCTTCATACATCAATACTTCCATTTTTTCTCTAGCTCCCATCTTGACAACAACTCTCAATAATCGCTCCTATGCTTCTTTTTCTCCTACACCTTATTCTTCTGCTTCTACATCTTCACTTTTAGCTTTGCTGACATCACCAACCTTTGATTCTCTCCTTTTTTTTGTTTCCATTGCATCCAACCTTGCATGAAGTTGTCTCATTTCTTCTTCCATAGCTGCATTGACCATAGGTTTGTCCTTGTGTCTTCTTGATGGCATGATTCCAAATATTCTTTTCAGAGAGATTATTCCTACTATAATAACACTTGATGCAAACCCCCCTAGGGATAGTGTAACCTCCTGGTCTAGGATCAATTTACACATGAGCCAGAGTGGCTCTCAAGTCCCCACATAACCCTTAGAATCTTATCCATAGACCTTTTCTCTTTTGACTACATGAAAATTCAGGTTCGCGAGGGTCCTTTTACTCCAATGGAGTTTCCATGTGACTGTAGACCAAAACTTGGGGCTTAATATCTTGAAATCGACAACTTTGACGCTCCGGAGCTTCAAGTTTTGGAAATTTTTCCCTCAACACCTTCCAAAACCTCCAAATGTCGAACTAGAGAACTCCTAGAGGGTCCAAGGATCAATAGTCCACACCTCTCCAACAACCAATGACCGTGATCCACTTCAGATACTCCGAGCTTCAGAAATTTTAGCTCCTAAACACCACTAGACTCCTAAATCGTCGAACACCAAAGTGGCAAAGGTTAGGGATCCACAGTCCACGTGTTCTCGGCAATGAAAGGATTAGATTGTATTTGGGCTTCAGGACTTTGGGCCTTTTCATGCCAAAGTAAATTTGACTCACAATCCTACGGATAGCCGGACTTTCGGATACCCGATGATCTGCAGACCCGTGTCCCTAATGACCAATGGTCCAGATTTACTTTGGACTTGGGACTTTGGGGGATTACTTACTTTTCACAACAACAATCAACTTTTCTCGGAGTGTTGAATCACTGAACCACTCAGGGATCCGATGTCTCGGGCTTCTCCCTGTGATCTATGGGGTAGATTCACTCAAGGGCTTCGGGCCTTTGGGGATTTTGCCTCTTTCACAACACACACATAAAAACTATCAGAGCAGTGAAGTCCGAAGGACTTAAGGGTTATCATATGTGCTTATTACCTAGATCCAATGTTTGTGTGGGGAGTTTGTCTTCTCCCGAAGAGATCTCGTATGTCCACCTCGAAATAAAGAGATTTTTCTTCCTTAAGCTTTTTTTTTTTTTGAAGGACTTGGAATCAGGTGCACACCTTACGATTCCCTCTTGATATTTTATTTTGGAAAGATTCGAGCCTTGGAGAACTCTTTGTGCTTCCCTCCTTGGCTTGAGACGTAAAGAAGTCTCCTGTGCACACCTTGCACTAATTCTCCTATGATCTTATTCAATACTTTAAATAAGTGTTAGCTCTGTGTAATCCTTGCACCAGTCTCCTCTCTAAGCATTTATACTCTTACAAGTATAGGCACACTCCTTGCACTCGCTCTTTGTAAACTTACACAATCTCTCCTGAGCTTCTAAACCTGTAACACTTCTTCCTCTGCACTCCTTGTGTGGGCACTATGCACTCCTTGCACCAAGATTTCAGAAGAGAAACAATTGAAACTTAAATAGACATTAAGTATTCATTCAAAAATACATTTAGATTTACACACACATAAAACAAAAATGTAAATAACACAACATTTACCCAATTACTGAGAATCAAGAAATTTCAGAACTTGAAAGCAATTCTCTCTTTGATATTTCTTCAACAAACATTTACAAGGAGTTCAACAAATCTCTGCAACTTTCAAATTCTTCTTTACACAACTATTAACAACAAAAACAACAACAAATATCAACAACCTCATTTGGGCATATATTACATTGATTTATACATGAGGGGGATTCTCGAGCCTTCCCTCCAGACCATCGTAGTTCTTTCATATCATCATTAAAGCATCCTACCACTAAATATTATTACAATAAATGAGTATTACAATTGATATATGAGTCGACGCTCAAAAGACGTACAATCCTACAAGCATTAAAAGAAAATACAATCCCCTAGAGCACATTACAATGGTTTAAGATTCAAGATTTTATGAGATCTTTAATTGCAATGATTTTAAAAAATTTAAAGTGACGCACCCTCCTTGGAATCCAAACCAGTTTAGTATGTTGCACTGGATGTTGAGTTGTATTCCACCTTGCCTCATGTAATGACGACGATGATGCTCCTGCATCACTTTATCCTATCCATTTTCTTGTGGATGGTAGGGTGTTTATTTCCTATGGTGGATGTCGTGTTCCTTCATGATTTCCTCAATAAGTCTAGATTTAATCCAAGGTCGTTGGTTTGTGACTATATCTCTTGTATAAAAAAACATTGAGAATATGCATTCTTGGAGGAATGCAACTACATTTTGTTCTGTGGAATCCTTCATAGTTTTTACTTCATCCCATTTGGTCAAATAGTCAATGCATACCAGTATGTGCCTCTTTTTCCTTGATGATGGATCAATTGGTGTAACATACCCAACCACCCCCAGGTTGAGCATGCTAACTTCAAGTCCCCTTCTGGACTAATTCGACCTATGATATAAATTTAAATAACAAGGATTCATGAAATATTCACATGCATTGATGAATATTCATGCTAAACATAAACGAAATGAACCATACGACATGCACAACAATAACAAACAAGCATGCATATTATAGATGCAAAATTCATAGATAATTAAATACACAACGGAAATAAAGATACACAGGTAAATAACCATAACATAGAGCACTTATCTTTTCTAAAACAAGACATCAACTGTCTGCATACCAAGGATGTTACACCCAACTGTAGACACCATTGTTCCAAGTCTCAACAACAATGTCACCCCTGAGCGAACTCTATGAATCCATAAGGACAGTTCCAGAGTGTCACTCGACTTTACAAACTAGTCAACACTCAATCTCTCACAGGCTTCCCAACACCCACAATAATCCAACTACCCAACTCTCTTCTACCCGACCTACACAACCTAAGAGATCGGACCCTCCCTTCTCTACCATGCAACCTCTAAGACTGTCCATATCCTTCTAGAGCTCCAGTGCAACCGGTCCAGAATATCCATGCTGCGACTCTCAAGACTCACAGTTGTGAGAAAGACTGGGCACATACCAAAGCATATCATACATGCAGGTCTTGATTCATGGATGAATTACACCAACAGTATCTACAACCAACCATACCATGGATGTTCTTCAACAATTCACTTTCCTGTCTCAAGACAAGACATGAATGAGGAAATATGAGTGGGTGGTAGAATGAATGGAGTGAAATCCCAATGAAAGGTGTGAATAGTGATTCATTGAGTGAATGAGTGAAGCAACCAATAGAAGAAAAAGAATGGGAAAATGAGTGAGAACCCCCAAACAAACCAAGGATGGGTTTATGTAACTCTTGTAATTCAGGAACCACTTGGCCTTCCTCCCCAAGAATCTCATGTAACTGTTATTCTCCATTAATACAATAATGGGTAAATAAAATATAAAATAAGTAATTAGCCCCTCAAGACCCCTCTCTTATGGAATCATAGCCCCCTATAACTCTTTTCCGTGTCTGTCTAGAAACCAATGATGTATTTATTATTCATAATGATCAAAACATTACATATCCTAGGCACACTTGCCTCTTAATAATTTTTTAGGAACTTTGGCCTTTCATAACTTAACAAAATACAATATTTAATACGGGGTTCAAAACCTGAGGTGTTACATCCCCTCCCCCTTATTTTGGCACTGTCCTCAGTGCATATACAAAACAAATCTCAAAATCTCAAAATTTATTCAAAAAGATGCGGGTACTCCCCCCGCATGGCATCTTCATGCTCCCACGTAGCATATTCAGGACCATAATAGGATGATTGGACTTTTACCATCTCTATAACTTGATTCTGGAGCATTTTGAATTTTCTGTCCAATATTCACATTGGTTGGACCTGAAATTATCCCTCTGTCCCTACCTGAATCAAATGTTAATCAATAACATGGTTAGGATCATGTATATATTTTTATAGAAAATATACATGAAATACATTATGCACATTCATGGAAGTAGGCAATGCAAGCATGTATGCAACTGGCCCTATTCTATCCAATATATCAAATGGATCACAGAATCTGGTTGCCAACTTTGTACAACTACCCAACTTCAAATATATCTTCTTGGGCCTCACTTTTAAAAGAACACGCACCTCCACTTTAAATTCTCTAGCCGTCGTGTTTTGATCTACATAAATTTTTTGTCTATCATGAGCCGCCTTTAAATTCTGCTTAATCTTAACCATCTGGTCTTCCATATCCTTGAGCAATTATGGCCCAAGTACCACTCTGTCTATTGGTTTGTCCCAACTTAGTTAAGTATTTCATTTCCTTCCATACAAAGATTCAAATAGGATCATTTTCAATGAAGCTTGTTACCCATTATTATAGGCAAACTCAACCAAGTGCAAGTAATCTTCCCACTTGGATGGCTTATCCATCACATACATTCTCAACATGTATTCAATTATTCAATTGACTCTCTTTGTCTACCCATCTCACTGTGGATGGTATGTTGTGCTAAAGTTCATATTTGTACCAAATCCTTTAAACAATCCCCTCCAAAAATTTGAAGTAAACTTTGTGTCTCTGTCTGAGACAATTGTCCTAGGTATCCCATGCAACCTAGCAATCTCTTTCATGTAAATTTATGCAATATTATCTATTGTATGATTTTTTTATACATAAATAAAAATGAGCATAGTTTGTCAATTTATCAACCACTACCATGATCGAATCATGTTGTCTTGTTGTCTTGGGAAATTTTGTTATAAATTCAATGGTTACCACTTCCCATTTCTTCTCTGGAATTGGTAAGGAATGTAGCAAACCCACTGGGTGCCTGTGCTCAACCTTCACTCTCCGACATTCCATACATTTGGCAATGTAATCAACAACATCCTTTTTCATTCTCAACCAAAATAATTGGATTCTTGTTGTTGCAATTGTTTTCTGGTAATTGAGATGTCCAACATATGGAACATTATGCATTTCTTTTAATACCAAATTCCTGAGTTCTCCGTAACTAGGAACATTAATTCTATTTTTATGCATAAGTAATCCATCTTCCTTCATCTCATACTCTTTCATTTTTTATTGTACATTTTCTTGCTGTAAGCTTTCTTTTACCTATAGGTAATGCTGATCTGTGACAACATCTAAAAATTTTCTCTTTAAATCTGACTGGTGCATACTAACAACTGTAGCATGCATGAGATGTATTCTTCTACTAAGTGCATCAACAAATTTATTTTCCTTTCCTTTCATATGATTGATATCAAAGTCGTATTCACTTAAAAATTCTAGCCATCTTGTCTACCTGGCATTCAAATTTGGTTGTTCAAAATGATATTTCAGACAACAATGGTTTGTTCTTAGTTCATATATCTTCCCCATGAAATAATGCCACCACATCTACAATGTGTGAAAAATGGAAGCAAGTTCCAAGTCATGTGTGGCATAGTTCCTCTCATGTTCTTTAAGCTTTCTATACTCATAACCAATGACATGTCCATTTTGAGTGAGGACTCCACCAATTCCTTCCTTGCATGCATATGTACATACCACAAAAATTTCATTTGGGTCAACAATCCTTAGAATAGGTGCGCTAGTAATTAATTATTTAAACAAATTAAAGTTCTCTTCACACTCATATGTCCATTCAAATTTAATTCCCTTATTTTGCAAAGAAGCAACGGGATGATAAATCTTAGAGAACCCTACTATAAATCTTCTGTAGTAACCAACTAACCACATAAAACATTTTACTTCTAAAACATTCCTAGGCGTTGGCCATCCTCTAATGGCTTCAATCTTCTCTGGGTCTACTTCTATACCGTGTTTTGAAATAATTTGCTCCAAAGTAAGGGATATGTTCTTGGTAAAAAGAATAGTTACTCAACTTGGCATACAACCGATGTTCTCTCATCACTTGCATTACCAATCTTAGGTGATGTTCATTCTCTTCCTATGACTTAGAATAGACAAGTATGTTGTCCAGGAATACTATGACAAACTTATCCAAGTAATTTATGAATATTCCATTCATTAAGCACATAAAGTGATGAAGGAGCATCCCCTCCAAAGTCAAATATGCAAGTGTGGAGGCAAAGAAACGACATCTCAGCATGACAAAGTTTCAAATCAACAATTAACTCAAGAGTAAATCGAGTTGTTGGGATATTTTTGAAAGCAACATTTTTAAATATGTCGTGTTTGTAAAGTCATGAAGGAATGTAAGGATTTGCAAATATAGAGTTTTGACTCTTATCTGGCAATAACTCGTAGTTATTGTAATAGGACAAAGTAGGTAACTATTGGCCCTTGGTTATGGAAGCAAGCAAAGATTAAGGGAGAAAAGGCAAAACGTGAACTGCGCGGAAAACACAGTGACTGATACTAGGTCGAAGTGAGAAAAAGAGCAGAAAAGATGGTGTGAAGTAAGAGAAATCAAACCGTTGGACTAGGAGATCGAGGATGACAGATCAACAAGGAAGAGGGATTGTTGACAACTCAACAAGTGAAATAAGATGTCAACAGATGCTTTGAAGCATCATGAGTGAAGGAAGGAAAGATAGGTTGGTGAAGCCTTGAAAATGCCGGTCAAGTTGACCTAGGGTTTTAGACACCTAGCGGTTTTGTATCTAGGGTTTTGACACTTAGGTTTTAATATAAGGTTATCTGAGAGCTATTGTAATGTATAAATAAAGGTCTAAAGGACCTGGGATGGGTTGGTGCTAAGTTGGTTGAGAGTCCTTTGTTGCTGTGTGATCGAGTGAGTACTATTGTGTGAGAGAGAAGTGATGTGTGTGAGGGCCTTCTATATTGTAAGATCTTCAGCTGGGTGCGAAGATCAACCCTGCAGCTAGGTGCACAAGGAGGGGAGAGAAAGAGAGAGAAGAAGAGAAGATCTGCTAGCCAAGAGCGCATATAAGAACTGTATGCTTCCATCTTAATATATCATAAAGCACAATTATGTGGATGTAGCCTTAGGGAGAGGGTGAACCACGTATATATTATGTTATGAGTGTTTGATGTTGTGTTCTCTATCATTGGATATGCTTTTATTGTGATATTGTGTTAGATCTGAGATATAACTTGCGTAATAGGTTTAAGGAAGATAAAGAATAACTATGTGATTGTGTGTTGTTGATGTGAATCCACTCTGCATTTCCTCTATTTGTAGACACCTATGTCCTGCAACCCCCTATATCTACTTCAGGTGAGACTGCATCTGCTTCGTAGGTGTTGACAAAAGGGCTAGTAGTTAGGGATTGTTGGTGCATTGTTAGAGTTGAACCTTGGGTCTTCCCCTGTGCCAACAAATGGTTCCATTGTCAGGACATGAATCTTCTTGAGGGAATGTAAGAAAAGGACTTTGCTAAAGCCCATAACAAGAACCCTAGTCTTAGTACAGAGGATTGGTTGGGAAGACATATCTTTACTAATATACATGAGATTTTCTTTGGAGGAATCCATCAGGAGTTATATGAGTGGCTAGCTAGGTTAGCAGATACCCAGTTCGATGTAAGACTCAAACCACCTATGGTTTGGACGTCGGCCCTGATCAAGAAGGTCAAGAGAGTTGACAATGTTGTGTCAAGAGCAATAGATCATTGGTTTGATAGCACCATCGGAGGGCATATCACTAAGTTTGTTATTGACATAGTGGAATCATATAGCCAAGCAGAGAGATATTTCTTTAAGGGACCTAGAGGAAATTTTTTACATTTTATGAAGTTGAAGATAAAGATGCTATTGCATGAGAAGAACATCTTGAAGATACAATAATCATTCAGATTGAAAGAGATAATGTTAAAAAATTCAGACAGTGACAACAACAATGACACAGAGGCTGGACATACATGCAGTGGGAGAGTCTTCAGAGAAATTCATCTCGTGAACCTGTTTAAGAAGAACTATGGAGATGAAGGGTTCTACAGTGGATAAGAGGCAAATCTGACAGACGAAGAGCATTTAGAATCCACTAGGACAAAGGAACCTCACCAAGAAGAGCCAAAAACTTCAAGAACTACGTCGACTTTTGAAGTAAGTACTATTATTCCTCATGTTTCTTCAACAACGTTAAGTAACCAGAGTAACCTAAGTCATCAAAATGCTCAAAGAAATGTCACTAGAAACCCACCACATACTTACTCAGGGAACCTAGGAATATCTATGGTAGATGATATGAGGTTACCCACCTTTAGAGGAGATGGATCTGAAGATCCTAATCATCACAGGTTTCTATGTGAAGTTGTGTGGAGTATTAAGAATATCACCGATGAAGCTGTCAAACGAGCTCAGTTCAACACTACCCTAAGAGATCACGCATTGAGCTGGTAAAAAAAATTCATCCAAGGAGCTACACCTAAACTGCTGAATGCCATTAAGAATGCGCTAACTGTCGAATTCAAGAAACCTAAATCAAAGTCGCAGTGCATTACAAAACTTTAAGAAATCAAGCAGAGAATAGTTGAACCTGTGTGGGAGTTTGATCGGAGATTTAAGACCTTGACAGGCCATTTGAGTTTTCAAATCCCAGATGAGCATAACAAGGAATGGTTCATTGCTTCCCTCTTGCCACACATCAAAGTTCCTCTGATGCAACAAAAGATTATTTCGCAGGCTGAGGCACTGGATATCACCATGAAATTAGAATCAACCCCGATGGGAGAATCCAGCTCAGGTATGAGTCAAATTTTGAGTTAGCTAACTAGATTATCATTGCAGGTCGAAGATATGAAAAAGGAAAAAGGGAAAGATAAAAGAGAAGACATATGATGTATCAAATGAAAATTCGAAGGCCATGACAAGGAACACTGCCCCTTATTTCATGAATACTTGGCCTCTGGAGCTTCAATCCCTTTGAAGAAAGTTACCCTACCCTGGTGTGAGGTATGTAGAAATCGACATCGCCCTGGTGAATATTACTATCTGCAAAAATATGTCGAGACACCCACAAATATGTATTGCACGTTCTGTAAGTTGGTAGGACACAATGATAAGGATTATAGGGCTTACAATCTCATGCATGAAAGGTTGAGTGATATATACAAAATTCAAGGTGAAGTACAACAAGAAGGAACCACTGCACAGTATAATTCCCCTAGGAGAGGAAACTTCAACCCTCGGGGTGGATTCTGAGGAAGAGGAAGGGGAGGAGGTATGGGTTGAGGTCAAGGATAGATCATCTGTTATAACTGCAGACAAACAGGAAACATGGCAAGTGACTGTCAGAACCCTTGTACCTCTTCTAGCTACTACAACTCATTCAAGCATGTTATCAAGGAATGTCCAACATTGTTGGCTAAGATTCAGGAGAAACGAGGAGGAAACCAAAAAATACAAGTAATCAAAGCAGAACCTCATAGAGAAAATCCCAAAGTCATTGTTATCACACGAGGAGGCATTGTTACAGGAGAAGACAGAGTGATCCAAGGAAAGACTACAGAAGAATAAGGAGTCAGGAAATATACAGAGAATACACAAGTGTTTGATGTGAAGAAAGAAAAACAAATATTTGAGGAGGCAAGAAAAGAATTCGGAAGAGATCATGCTTCTTCAACAAAGGTTCGACCATCAGTAAGAGAATATGGAATGCCTCTGGAATTTGATCAGTCGACTTCGCCTGGATATGGAAAAGAGGTGAGTAAACTTATCAGTTTCTTGTATACATTTATTGAGTTGATTAAAGATGAAAAATCCATACAAGAACTACAAAATTTGATCAGGTAGTATGAGACAGTAAGGGTAGATCATTTTCTGAATAAAGCAGTACATCAATTATCCAAGAAGAGAAGGACAAATAAATAACTACACCTTAATGCTCAGATTGGAGAGTACGATATAGACTATGTGGTCCTCGACTTAGGGTCGGAGGTCAACGTCATGATGAAGCAGACCTGGGCACTGATGGGAAAACCTAAGTTGATCTATTCCCCTATCAGGCTTAGGATGTCTAATCAACAAGTTGTAAGCCCCTTTGGAATACTGGAGCATTTCCCTATGGACATCGATGGAGTAAGTATGTTTTCAAACTTTGAGGTGATTGAGATAGTTGATGATAGTTGTCCTTACCCTCCACTGTTAGGAATTGATTAGGCTTTCAATAACTCCATTGTGGTTGATTTAAAGAAAAAAATAATGGAGTTTGAAGGAGATGGCCTTAGGGTCATTGCACCTTTGGATC
>ML792197.1:55502-66198 GCA_009831015.1 Picea engelmannii
ACCTAGCCTCCCTTTGGAGCAAGAAGAGGATGAATGGACTATGCCTCTTTAGAAGTTGCAAGGTCGTTACAATATCAATGTTGGTGAAGACGATGATCCTAGGAATGTGAACATCGCATAAACAAAAGGCAAAAGAGATGTAGAAGGACCAGAAGTCGAACTACCTTTTGTTGGACATCTAATGAAAATAAAAAAAGTCAACATTGGAACAGAACAGACACCAAATCTTGCAAATGTTGGAGATTATTGGGATGCTTCCACTATTGACAAGATCACATAATTACTGCATGAATATCGGGACTTGTTTCCAACCAATTTCATTGATATGAAGGGCATTAAAGGACCCATGGGAGAAATGAGAATCCCTTTGAAACTAGATGCAAGGCCATTCAAACAAACACCCTATAGATTGAACCCTAAATTTAAGGAGAAAGTGAAGATTGATCTTGAGAAAATGTTGGAAGTAGGAATCATAGAACTTGTTGAAGAATCAGAATGGATTAGCCCTATGGTGCTACAAGATAAGAAGACAGGATAAATCAAGATCTGTATAGATCTTAGGAAGCTGAATGATGCCTGTTTTCATGACCCCTTCCCTACGCCATTCACTGACAAAGTGTTAGACAATGTAGGAGGACAAGAGGTATATTATTATACACTACAAGATGCATAGTTGCTGGCCATTATGAAGGTTGATGATCACTTCACAGACATGGTGCAGTTCCTGTCAACAGGAATGGCATCTAGTGAATATACAATCACTCAGAAGAAACAGTTGGTAGTGCACACTGCATATTTTTCACTTATAGTTGGACAACTATACAAGATGGGACCTGATGCGATATTGAGGAGGTGTGTTATGGAAGTAGAGAGACCATTGATCCTCATAGAAGAACATGAAGGAATCGCAGGAGGACACTACGTAGGGAAAGCAACATTGCAAAATATTATTAGGGCTGGACTTTGGTGGCCTACTCTACACAAAGATGCTAAGGAATACTATAAGGCCTGTAATGTATGCTAAAGAGTTGGGAAACTGTCTAGAAGAGATGAGATGCCTTTAGCACCTTAGCTGACCTTACAAGCATTTGAGAAATGGGCCATTGACTTCGTGGGACCTATCAATCCACCAAGAAAGCGCACAGGAGCTAGATACATAATCACCGCGACAGAGTATTTGACCAAATGGGAAAAAACAAGAGCAGTTAAGTACTGTAGTGCAACTACAACTGCGTGCTTCATATTTGATGATATCATAACCAGGTTTGGATGCCCAAAAATCCTTATGGGCGATCAAGGCACACATTTTATTAACAATACTATTGAAGCCTTGACACAGGAATTTGAACTTCACCATTAGAAGAGAATGCCCTATCATCCACAAGAAAATGGGACAATTGAAGCATTCAATAAGATATTGGAGGCCGTGTTGTCGAAGATATGCAGTGTGAACAAGGATGACTAGGATTTGAGAGTACCAGCAATATTATGGGCCTATAGAACCACTTGCAAGAAACTGACCATGCAGACCCCCTTTAAATTGGTCTATGGTCTAGAATTAGTTGTACCCATGGAATATTAGGTTGCTAGTTTGAGAATTGTAGCCTTTATAGATATGGATGACACTGGTGTTGTGCAAGAGAGGCTTGCACAGTTGGTCGAACTGGAAGAAGACAAATTTATTCTAGGATTTCACCAGTAGGTTCAGAAAGAAAGAGAAAAGGCCTACCATGAAAAACACATCAAGAAGAAATATTTCAAGCAAGGATATCTGGTATTGGTATATGACAGTAAGTTCATGAAGCATCCAGGGAAGTTAAGGACGCATTTCCTGGGACCATATTAGGTTTCCTATGTTACATAAGGAGGAGATACACTGTTGAAGACTTTGAATGGAGAATGGAAGGAAGGTTTGGTGAACAAAATTCGGTTGAAATTGTATTATGAAAACTAGTTGCCTCACATCTCTTAGTAAAAGCATAAGAAAAAGGGTCTAGGTACTAGGTGCAGTTGAAACTAGGTACCAGACACATAAAATAATGTCTGCACATAGAAGGGAGGAACAACAAATAAATCACAGGCTGCCCTACACAGTCTAAATTCAAAATGAAACAGCAAATTTAGACCTGAAGTGCCTCAGGATGAGTCACAGGTGAGTGTTGGGGGCCTGTTGGCCCTTGGTTATGGAAGCATGAAAATATTAAGGGAGAAAAGGAAAAATGTGAATCATGCGAAAAACATGGTGATTGATACTGGTTCGAAGTGAGAAAAAGAGTAGAAAAGACGGTGCGAAGTAAGAGAAAGCAAGTCATTGGACTAGGAGATTGAGGATGACAGATTAACAAGGAAGAGGGATTGTGGAAAACTCAACAAGAGAAAGAAGATGTCAATAGATTCTTTGAAGCACCGCGAGTGAAGGAAGGAAAGATAGGCTGGCGAAGCCCTAAAAAGGTGGGTCAAGTTGACCTAGGGTTTTAGACACCTAGGGTTTTGGTATATAGGGTTTTGAAACTTAGGTTTTAACCTAAGGGTGTCTGAGAGCTATTGTAATGTATAAATATAGGTCTAAAGGACTTGGGATGGGTTGGTGTTAAGTTGGTTGAGAGTCCTTTGTTGTTGTGTGATCAATTGAGTACTATTGTGTGAGAGAGAAGTGTTGTGTGTGAGGGCCTTTCTTTATTGTAAGATCTTCAGCTAGGTGTAAAGATCAACCCTGCAGCTGGGTGCGTAGGGAGGGGAGAGAAAGAGAGAGAAGAAGAGAAGATCTACTAGCCAAGAGCACAGATAAGAACTACATGCTTCCATCTTAATATATCATAAAGTAGAGTTTTGTGGACGTAGCCCTAGGGAGAGGGTGAACCACGTATATCTTGTGTTATAAGTGTTTGATGTTGTGTTCTCTATCATTGGATATGATGCTATTATGATATTGTGTTAGATATGAGATATAAATTGCGCAATAGGTTTAAGGAAGATAAATAATAACTAGGTGACTGTGTGTTGTTGTTGTGAATCCACTCTGCATTTCCTTTGGTTGTAGACACCTGTGTCCTACAACCCCCTATAGCTACTTTGAGTGAGACTGCATCTGCTTCACAAGTGTTGTTGAAAGGGCCAATAGTTAGGGATTTTTGGTGTGCTATTAGAGCTAAACCCTGGGTCTTCCCCTGTGCCAACAGTAACCGCTAAGAGTTTGATAGGATAGGTTGCAGAAAGGATGAAGAGAGATCGTGGAGCCAATCCTCAAATAGTTTGTTGTTTCATTATAAAATTATTATGAGATAGGGATCAGTAGAGCATAATAGAGTAGAAGAAAGATGCAGTGGAGAACTACAATACTATGTAATTTGTTTCATGAATTAATAGAATAGACAGAATTGTCCCAAATCTTGGACTGCATTCATTTTAATGTGTGATTGAATGAATGTTTCATTATGTGTATGTGATTTAGCTCATTTTCATTCATGTATGATTGTTTGAGAAGTTGATCATATGAGTTTGTGACGAAACTGGATTAGTTTCAATTTCTTCTCCTCTAAAACTCGTATGCAAGGTGTGCATCTCGAACACAAGGAGTGCATCGACTGAGTCTCAGATTGACTTAGAAAGAGTTCAAAGAGAGAGAAAAGGAAACTTAGAATAGGTGCAAGGAGTGCACAACATCAAGAAGCAACCAAGCATCGAAGAACCAAAACAAAGGAACGCCAAGAGGGTGAGAAGAATTTATTTTCAAGAAATCCTTTGAACTGAGTTATCGAAATCCCCAAACGTAAGGAGTGCATGGGAATTCAAAATACTTTAAGGATCAAGATAAGAAGGGATATCACTTTCATAAGTGTTGAATAGATCTAATATTTGGACTCGTAGGAGGAGAAAAGGTCGAAACCTTTAAAGACTGATAAATCTTCTAAGTTTGAAGAAATCAGAAGCTCAGGAGGAGGAGCAAAAGTGGTCGTTGGATCATAGTACAAGGGATCAACAACCATATTATTAGAGCAAGGTGCACAAGCCTTAGTGCTTCGCACACGTAGGAGAGACAACTCACCAAGGTTTGAGAATTGATATTTCCGAAGTCCGAAGAGCTGAAGTAAAATCTCAATCATTTGATCATCCGAAGCATATCTGAACCATCAGATCATCTGAAGTAAACCTCAAGCATTGGATCGACCAAGTGAATCTGAGCTATCATATACCATGAGTTTAGGGGGAGGCAATTTTGAGACTTGAGACTCCTGAAGCGCAAAGATCTGGAGAGATGAAACAAATATCAAGCGTTGGATCATTTGAAGTGAATCTAGATCGTCTGATCTAGAAGGGACATGGCATGAATTTGTGGAATCTGGGTAAAGTCCCAAATTAATTCATAGCCATCAAATCAAGAGGGACATGGCGTGAATGTGTGGACTCTGGGTAAAGTCCTGAAGTAATTCATAGCCTTCAGATCAAGAAGGGACATGACATGAATATGTGGACTCCAGGTAAGTTCTTGAAGTAATTCATAGCCGTCAGATCAAGAAGGGATGTGGAATGAATCTGTGGACTCCGGGTAAAGTCCCGAAGTAATTCATAGCCTTCAGATCTAAGAGAGACATTGAATAGATCCATGCACTCTGGGTAAATACCCAAATCAATCCTCGATCTTCATATCCAGAGGACAAGTGCCACAAATCTATGGACTCTGGGTAAAGACCCGAAGTAATCCTTGATCTTCAGATCAAGTGGACACGCGTTAGTGGATTATAGCCTTTGGATAAAATTTGTTGGCAAAAAGGGTGAAGTTTGAGATTTGAGATCTCGTAATTTCGAAGAACCGAAGGATATCTCGATCATTGATTGAGAAGAGGGTCACATGACCATTGATCTAGTTGAATGGTAAAACATTAGAAGTAGAAGCAGGGTCATTGATTTAGGAGGATAGGTGCCCATAGATTGTCAACTCTGGAAGATTAACGTACAAAGGAAATAAGGGTTTGAGACTTGAAAAGTATGAAGTTCAAAATCACTAAGGAGATCACATCCGTTGATTTAGGAGGGGTAGATATGGTTCGTGGATTTGAAAAGGGAATATATGAACTATCAATTTAGACAGTACCGTCAATATCAGGAGATTGACAGTCTTGTAGAATTGCGGGGACAAGAGTTACTTGAACTTTAAAATGTTGAGGGTGGGACAGAATCCAGACCGTGGTTTTGGCAAGAGGACATGTGGAGGATCGAAGAGAATTGCGGGTTGAAACGTAGTTTGATACCAAACATCTTTTGGTCATTCCTGCAATCGCGTGGTCATGAGAGGTTATCACCTAAGGTCACATCAAGAGGGGGCTTATCAGAAAAAGGATCCAACGCCCAATAATTTGAGATTTCACAAGAGAGCGAAAGGGAAGGTTCCAAGTGCTATTAGACCTGCACCAAGAAGACAAAAGGGCCTGATTTTAGATATAGAAGGATACCATTAAGGTTTTAGAGGGTCATTTGACTCAAGAATTGGAGATCCTTGACTGGGAGGTCATGTATCCCTACGGGGGAGTAGGGGGGCTGCATCAAGTGGTATCAGAGCTGATATTGAATTTGTTTGCAAAGAACAAACAAAGGAAGAAAGGAGATAATTGGTATCATTCCTGGTATCAAGATTTAATTTATGTTTGAAGGCATCAGAAGGTAATGCAGTGAAATCATTCCACCCAGAAGGCGTAGAGAAAATGCGGAAATGGAAGAAGAAATGAGGCGACTCTGAATGAGACTGGATGCCATGGAAACATTGCAGAGAAGAGCACCGGATGCTAGAGATATCATTGAAGCTGAGAGAGAAGATATGGAGGTCAAAGAAAATGTAGTAGAGGATGCCTCACAAGATTTCTTATTGAAAGTTGTTTCAAGAATAGGAGCCAGAGAAAGGATAGAGGTACAAATGTATGAAGGGAATTTAGAAGTTGAATAATTGTTGGATTGGGTACATGCTATGGACAAGTACTTCAATTACGAAGATATCAAATAAGACAAGATGGTGAAGCATGCAGTGACTAGACTGAAAGGTCATGCAGTGCTATGGTGGGATGAACTGCAAGTCGAACACAAGAGAAAAGGTAAGAAAAAAATTAAGAACTGCAATAGGATGGTAGCCAAGATGAAAGCCAAATTTATCCTGAAGGACTATCAAATCAATCTATTTAGAAGATTGAAGAACCTAAGATAGAAAAGATTATCAGTGAAGGAGTACACCGAGGAATTTTATAGACTAAACATCAGGGCTGGACAGAAAGAAAATGAAGATGAAAATACAACCAGGTATATCAATTAGCTGAGATATGAAATACAAGAGGAGACCAACATGATGTATGTTAGTAAAGTCGAGGATGCTTATCAAGTAGCCTTGAAATATGAAGAAACAATGGGCAGGAAACAAAGCCAACGGAATAGGGGAGGAAATTCAAGCAGAGGTAAGGGAACCAACAAAGAGAATTTCCATAAGCCAAAGCATGAAGCTGGAAAACAACATAGTCACCTTGAGAAAGGTGGAAGTTCTAAAGAAGGACAACATGGAGGAATAATCTATTTTTATAGAGGGTAAGGAAGAGCCAGAGGAGGTGAACTTAGATATTATACCCATGGAAAATTAGGGCACAAGACTTGGGAATGTCCTAAGAGAAAGAAAGAAGGAGGAGGCGAAGCACACGTTGTTGAAGAACTGAAGCATGTGGAAGTAGAAGAATCAGAAGGAGGAAATAACCTCATGATGAAGAAAATTATTCTTAAACTAGAGAAGGAGATGGAGGAACCAATTTAGTGAACAAGCCTGTTCAGAATTGCTTGCAAGACAAAATATAGAGTTTGGAAGGTGATCATAGACAGTGGGGGCACTGACAATCTAGTATCCACAGAGATGGTGGAGAAACTGGAGCTGAAGAAAATTGCACATCCAAACCCATACAAGGTATCATGGTTGCAGAAAGGACACCAAGTAATGGTAAGTCAACAATGGAAAGTTAAATTTAAAATAGGATGTTATAGGGATGAAATATTGTGTGATGTGATTCCTATGGATGTTTGTCTTATTTTATTGGGGAGACCATGGAAGTTTGATAGAAAAGTTATTCATGATGGAAGAAAGAACACTTATACCCTCGAAAAGAATGGTAGGACACATGTGTTGTTACCCATAGAAGACAAAGAACAAGAGAGGGAAGCTAGTTCAAGTATACTTCTCATGAGTGGTAAGGAAATCTTGCATGAAGTCAAGAAGGAGAAAGAAATGTAGTTTGTTGTAGTGAGGAAGCCTAGAGTTATCCTTACAAATACTTCTGTGGAAGATTTTCCTGAAGAAATCCAGGAACTATTAGAAAACTTTGCTGACATAGTAGTGGATGAGTTACCTCACTCATTGCCACCCATTAGAAGTATAATCCATCATATTGACCTTATTCCAAGAGCTAGTTTACCAAAAAAAGAAGCTTATAGGTTGACACCTAGAGAGAATGAGGAAGTCAAAAATCAAGTCCAAGAGTTGTTGGATAAAGGTTTAGTCAGGGAAAGCCTAAGCCCATGCACAATATCGATTGTGTTAATTCCAAAGAAGGATGGAGGATGGAGAATGTGTATAGATTCTAGAGCCATCAACAAGATAACCATTAGGTATAGATTCCCTTTGCCAATGATGGATGATTTGATGGACTATTTGAGTAGATCAAGCTATTTTTCAAGGATAGACTTGTGTTACAGGTGAATGCTCCTGCGGACAAGTGAATTCCCTCTTGGTCTCTAGACTCCTAAGGCCAATACAGAAAAGTGCTTAACATGGACACTGACATCCTTTTAGATCTAATCAAGCTAATATATGAAGGAGAAGAAGAAATATATGTACCTTATTAACGATGTTTGTCCTTGCAAAGTCCTGGTTGATCTTCGATCCTAAGCTCCATTATAGGTCCTATAGAAAAAACAAAGATACAATGGACTTCCTATTCTACTGAGATTAGCTCAAATATAGATCTATCTATTGAAGACAAACTCATGTGGAACAAGCATAAGTTTGAAAGAAATAGGCCAAGCATTGATATATTGATGAGAACAAGTAAAAGTACTTACAATCCTTTGATGAAGGTGCAACCGCTTCTTCTAGTTCTCCTTGTCCCCCTTTTCTCAAGTAATATACATTGATTTATTTGATGGCATCTCACTTATGGGATCATAAGTTTCATATCTCCAATATTTTCTGTTAATACCACTTATTGGATCATAATTTTGGTATCAATCTCTAGTATCCACCTCCCTTTCACCATGAGGAGGCCTCCTTATATAACCTTGGAAAGGCCCAACCACTTGAGAGATATTTGGGACAATTTGAGGATTCTTCTCCTTTAGTTGAGGATCTTCCCTAAGATCATGCCTTGACCTTCTATTCGAATCTAACCACATGCAGAAATTGAGGGGATTCTTGTTTTAGCTCAACAAACCAAAACTTCACTTAGAAAAGGTAGCGCTTCCCCAAAATGGTACACAGAGCATTTGACGGCTCCCGCAAAGAGGCCCAGGGAGCGTTGGCACTCCCTGATAGTGGGTAGGGGAGCGTTTCCCTCCAAAATCCAATTTTGAGTGGTTTTTCCAAAGGCAAAAGGCTTGTACTCCTTGTCAACTGATTTCTCTTCTTCAAAACTAGTCTTTGAGGTGTCTTAAGTGTCCTTATGATGTCGCTGGAGGAATGACATAGGCAATATGGAAGTATGATGTTTGCAACACTTGCAACACTTGAGGTCAAGATGAGACACTTGCGGATAAGATGTGACACTTACAACACTTGTAATGACGACACTTGCAACACTATTGAAGTGAGTAATTTTGATGTGTAACAGATTGCCCCCCAAAGTACGAAGTTAGAAGACATGATGACTAAAGTACTTTGTAGACTTTTTCAAGCAAGGGTATGGACGCAAAGAGACTGGAAAAAGATGCACACAACCATCAAACAAACATTGTGACATGTTTCAAACCCAAGGCAAGCATACCTCTGCTTGAGTGATAAAAAAATTTTATGCATGTTCACCATAAAATACACTGCGGATCCATAATTATATTGATAAAAGGTATAGCCACTGAAGATACAATGTGGATCTATAATCCTATGAACTGAACTGATCGTAGCCATGAAGAATACACTGTGGATCTATGAGATGACAAGACATAGCCATGACCAATACAAAGTGGATCTATGTAATAGTATATGTGTCATAGTTCAAAATAACCCCTTCGCAACTTGGGAAAAGTATACATAAGAGTGAAAACTCAACCCAGGGTATTCTTACCGATCCCGATGTAGTATGAATATAGCCATGTGAATAGATGTCCTGATGTCAAACATGGAAAAACCCACTTGATTACCGATCAATGAGGTAAACCGTTAACAAGTGCGAGGGAGATCACCATTGATGTCAATGATTCCCAAGGTACTCTAGTACATTCCAACGAATGCGAATAGATGAGCTAAATTCGAACATCTATGGAGTCATCCGATCAGAGGTCAATGATGTAAACCCACTATTGGATGCAAGGAGGCTTGCCATTGAGGCATGCATGTCTCAAGGTACTAACTGGTTTCTAAGTCTAGTTCCTGGATAATGTGTTGAAGTTGACAGGAATAGACTCGTCGAAGGAGGGCCTTGATGTATCCCCCATAAACGACATGAAATGGAAATAGAGATGTAATTGGTAGATCAAATGAACATGGATTGACATAGGTATTGAAACAAGATATTTTTTATGGCTGACTCTCGAGGAAGATACTTCCCTTGAACACTGAGGCATAACAACAAAAACATGACATGGACCAAAACTTTATGATGCAGTGGATGTTGTGACTTTCGTCACGTGACCCAAAGGAGAAAAAGAAACTCATAGGATTGGCTCAGTGCAGAGGTTCATCAGATTAAAATGTGTGAAAAGATAAAGTGTTGTGTTCAAGGGAGATCATATACTGATAATGTTCTCAAAAACTGCTTGGCTTGCTTCTTTCAATTTCCCCCCCATCCAGATAGATGAGTAACTCTTTTTAATTTAACTAGCTCGAGGAGGGTAACACATGATCGATATGACTCACCTTCGGTAAGTCCCTCTTCCTTTGTTTAGTGAACTGGAAGAAGTAAGGTTTCGGTCTCATATGAGCCCTTCAATGTATGATTTTTTAACGAGTCGAGAGAAGGTAAACTCGATGTTTTTTCATATTTAGAGAGTCTGAAAGCAACTTAAATATGACTCCATTGTTGTCCTTTTTTGTAATGTTAGTCTCATGAGGCCAAAAAAAGAGATAAATTATCACTCGAAAGACGCCCTTTCAAACCTTTTAATGAGTGGGAAAGGAATCAATATCACTCAACAATATTTTCATGTTTAGAGAGTTTGAAAAAAGCTTAAAGACGACTCCAAGGGGTTCCTTTTTCGTATATCCATGCAAGTCCGAATTAAGGTTGGTTGTCATTGATGTCAACCCTTGAATAAAGACTCTTAGCACAAAGGTTTGGGTAATGGACCCAATACTGTTTGATGTAAATATGACTCATTATTGTTTTGTCATGGTTGATAAGAAGTAAATATGGATGAACTCCAAAGTGATCCCCTTATGGTGAAAGCCCTCACAGGAAGACGCTTTATGGAGTAAGAGAACCCATGCTTAATTGTGGAATAATGAGATGAAGGAAAGTGAATTTTT